>SEYY01024529.1:87500-90000 GCA_009176605.1 Armadillidium nasatum | reverse complement strand
AAAATAGGCAAATAATAGACCGCAAATTATTTCATTTTTCTGAATATATATTGTATTACGTGAGGCTTCGATTATAAAGACCATATATGAGTATAACAAAAATTGAATTAAGTCCAAAAATACAAAGGGATATCAAAAGCAATCAAAATTACATACAAATAAGTTTTCCTAAACAATTTTATATTGTTTTATTGTCCTGTTCTATACTTTGAAAGATTTCAATTGCTTTTATCGTTCCGGCGAAGGTCAAACTGTTTGAGTAAGCTTAAAATACCTGATATTATTATTATTATTATTATTATTATTATTATTATTATTATTATTATTATTTTATTATTATTATTATTATTATTATTATTATTATTATTATTATTATTATTATTATTATTATGCTATTATTATTATTATTATTATTATTATTATTATTATGCTATTATTATTATTATGCTATTATTTTTATTATTATTACTATTATTACTTTTTCTATATTATTACTATAATAATTAATTATTATAATAAGTATTAGTTTTTGTTATTATTATTATTATAATTATCATTAATGTTATTCTTATTATTATTAATCATTATTATTATTAATTATTATGAATAATATTACTATTATTATTTAATTAAAATAATATATTCTACAGTATTCGCAAATATTTTTTCCTATTGCTGTTAATTACTATTATTTTTATTATTATTAGTGCATTAATCATATTCATTCATATTATTATTATTACATCTCAAAATTGTTATTATTAACATCATTAATCTCAGTGGTGTGATGTAGTAGTAGTATTTTACTATTACTGCTATTAAGTTATTATCTTTATCATTATCCTAAAAATGCATAATCGGAATAACAATAATAATGGCAATAATAGTAATAATAATAATTATAATAATAATAATTATTATTATTATTGCTACTATTGTTATTATCAGCATCATCTTTGTCATTATTATTATTGTTATTAAAATTATTATTATTATTATTATTATTATTATTATTATTATTATTATTATTATTATTATTATAATTATTGTTATTATATTATTATTACTATTATTATTATTATTACTATTATTATTACTATTATTATTATTATTATTATTATTATTATTGTTATTATTATTAGTATTGTTATTATTATTATTATTATTATTATTATTATTATTATTATTATTTTTCAGTAATATTATTGTTGATTCCTGCTATTTATTATTATTTTTATTACTGCTCTACCATCATTATTATAAGTTATTACTATTATTTTTATTATTATTACTATTATTATTGATATTATTACTAATATATTTATTTTATTACTATTATAATCAATCCTTATCTCTGTAATAATTATTAGCTTACAATTATCTCAATACTAAGATTGTTTGTTTTAGTAATTGTTTCTTTTTTTTTATCTATTGTTTTAGTTTAAGATTACGACCATAAAATTATGTTAAAATTAATTGTTATAAAATTTACAATGTTCAAAACTTGTAATATTATATAATGTATGGTATCATGTATAAATTCAATGGGCTCAAAGGACGATTTCGTCTCCCCAGAAGCCCATTTCAGTTTAGTATCCAAACATGTAAAGTACACGATATTTGAATTTGTAAATTTGTAACTGAAAAAATGAATAAAGATTAAAGATTAAAGATTGTTATTATTAGTATTAGTATTATTTCAGAAAATTACATTATAATTAAAGTTTCTGTTATTGTTACTATCATAATAAGCACTTTCATTTCTATTACTAATAATTTGTTACTTCTCCCGACCGCTCTTGAGCGTGAGGCAAAAAGAGCCGGGCTTGGCAACCCCTTTCCTCTCGCAAACTAAACAAACAAGGTAATAATTAAAGATTGCTATCACTCTCACAGACTAAATATTCACTAAACGTCGAAGTTTAAAGTTTGCTAAAGGGGAATCAAACCCGGGCCCTATAGCATAAAAGCATAAGAGTTTTACCTCTCCGCTACTTCGATGCTTAAAGAATATTTAATCTGCGAGAGTTTCAGCAGAATTTAATTATTACCTTATCTGTTTAGTTTGCGAGAGAAAAGTGGGGGTCGTGTCCAGGTCATGTTACCTCACGCTCAAGCGAGGTTGGGAGAAGTCCTTGAAAATTGTTCTTGTGAATTATTATTCATAAACCTCCTCTTTGGATCCCTCTTTTGAACTTCCAGTAGCGTAGAGGTAAAACTCTATACTTTTGTGCTATAGGGCTCGGGTTCGATTCCCCTATAGCAAACTTTAAACTTAGATGATATATATGATATATATATATATATATATATATATATATATATATATATATATATATATATATATATATATATATATATATATAATATATATATTAATATATATAAATATATTAAACACTGGAAATAACTGGATTTTACATTTGTTTGACAGTACGAAATTGAAAGCTATTTTTTTTTTTTCATTTCTTTTTAGATTATGAAAGTAAGTTTACTTTTT
>SEYY01024529.1:77500-80000 GCA_009176605.1 Armadillidium nasatum | reverse complement strand
ATATATATATATATATATATATATATATATATATATATATATATATATATATATATATATTATATAATAATATATATTAAACACTGGAAATAACTGGATTTTACATTTGTTTGACAGTACGAAATTGAAAGCTATTTTTTTTTTTCATTTCTTTTTAGATTTATGAAAGTAAGTTTACTTTTTATGTTTGTTTTTAAGTGTTGAAAATTGTAACGTAAATAGTAAAATTATGAGATTTAGACAATGTCATGAAACGGTAAGTGCAGAAGCATTAAGAGTTTATATATATATATATATATATATATATATATATATATATATATATATATATATATATATATATATATATATATATATATATATATATATATATATATATATATATATATATATATATATATATATATATATATATATATATATATATATATATATATATATATATATATATATATATATATATATATATATATATATATATATATATATATATATATATATATATATATATATATATATATATATATGAGATGAAACTTTCCTTTTGACCTTTAGAGTGTCAAGGAATATCCCACAGTACTCTGGTTCCAAATGACCCTATCCTCTTCGTGCCCATCTTCACGTCTTCCAATGCATATTTAAAGCAGCTATTTACACATTACAAACACTTACACATTACATCTCCTTTTAAAAAATATTTGAAAAGGTGCAAATGAGATCAGAAAGATTTTGGAAATCCAACAGGGGTGATCCTCAAAGGTAGACCTTTAATCCCGTTTTTCCGTGACCACTTTGAAGTTAGTGCCCTATGATGATGGGATTGGTACTATCAAGGAATTACGTAAATGTTCTGGTACATGGTCCTCTTTCTTTATCAATTTCTGCAACGCTTTCAGTTGACCACAGTTCATGTGCTTGAAATAAGTAATTGAAAACCCTACACCGTTCTCTCTTATCATCTATATCTTCAATTTTCAGTCAAAGGTGGATAATGTGAATATATGAGGAACGAAGTTGCTTATTTCCGTGTTTCTAATTCGAAGTCTTTCTAATTTTCTACTTTTTGGCTTAGGTTCTCTTGCCAATCTATAACTAAATTCATCTGTCTTGCTGATAGTACAAAGCATTCCTCATGGTTAAAGGAACACCTTTCAATAGACCATGTAACTCATTTAATAAAAATCCCATAAATAACATTCTCCTGTTAGGCGATTCTCAGTAATGACAGGATGAATTAAATGTCTTGACAATCTCACATCATACGTTAACTGAAAATAGATGCTGAAAATTTGTTTCATCTGTTTCGTGGGAATTTTCATCAGACTATTGGTGAGAGTTGCATATAATTTCGAATCCATTGCGGGTGACTAAAAAAAAAGTATGTGACTAAAATAAAAGTATATTTTATTAGTAAAAAGTATTTATCGAACCAAATGACGATTGGAGATTATTTATCGACAAAATTACATTCGACTAATATATACTCCTGTTGTAGATGCTGTACACACTGCAGGTAGTATAAATATAAGCCTTATTAGTGTATGGTACGAATCACTCTTGATTGACGAAATTCAAGATGAGAAGCAATTCATGAACTAGTCATAGATCTTTGTTCCATTAAATCCAGAATGCCTTCTACTTTTATGCGAGCACGTTCAGATGTGATAGGGGCACTGGGAAATCTACCAGTCTCATATAATGTGTTCAAAGTTTCAATGGATACCTTTTTATATAGAAATCCAGAGTTCTAGTGTGCTGAAACAGTTAAAATAATTCTTCATTTTCAGCTGTAGCATTCCCCTTGCAAAAAAAAAAAAAAAAAAAAAAAAAAAAAAAACAATTTTGCACAGTACAGATTTGAAAAGATATGTAACATTGTTTGTCATTTTTTATTAAAGTTGTCGCTCAAAATAATTCCCATCTGACATAGGATTAATTGATAAATGTTTTTTGTTGTTTATCATGTGCTTATCTACTCGATTAGTTTTTTTTAAATTTAAATAATAATAATAATTACCTATCCAACTAATTTAATTATTTTAAAACAAATGAAAATCCGATTACAACTTTTCTTTTTTTTCTTTCATTTTTTTTTTTTTTTTTTTTTTTGTCATATATTAATGTGTAGAATACCCTCCCCGAGTTTGGTGCGTCCCTCCCGGCCCACCTTATATATATATATATATATATATATATATATATATATATATATATATATATATATATAATATATATTAATATATATATATATATATATATATATTATATATATATATATATATAATATATATATATATATATATAAATATATATATATATATATATATATATATATATATATATATATATATATATATATATATATATATATATATATATATATATATATATATATATATATATATATATATATATATATATATAGACTCCAAGGGTTTTACATAACAAACTTGCATTCCAAAAACGTATCCATCATGAAGTTTGTTGGAAGAAAAGAATA
>SEYY01024529.1:65000-67500 GCA_009176605.1 Armadillidium nasatum | reverse complement strand
AACTTGACTTCCACTATCTCCCTCAGTCACCTTTCTAGAATTATCTCATAACCCCTTCGGGATGTGTCTCATCAAGGCTATTTCTTTGTAATTTCTGCAATCAGTCTTGCCGGATATTTTAAAAAATAGTACAGATATTTGACTCATTATATTCATCGGACTTTTTTTTCCTCATTAAAACATTTATTTATTATTTCTTTTTTTCATATCATCCTTTCCTCCCTAACATTCTCTAAAATTTTAGCTTGTATCATATCCTCTTCAACTGCCTTCCCATTTTTAAATTTTCCAATTGCGAATTTAACTTCATCTAATATAATTGGCCACTCCTCCACCACTCCGGTCTTCTCCCAAGTATCCTCCTCCAGGTGTTTCGGTGCATTCAACAATGTATCCAAATAATCCCTCCATCTGTTACTGACATTGAACGGATCAGGTGGCAACTCATCGTTCTCATTTTTTATATCGCAAATGTCTGCAGTTTAGAACCTTTAAAATAGTATTTTTTTGCTATACTGTTCATCAGCTTTCTCGGACCAGAGAGGTCTGCTTCCACTCCAGATATATTCCGTTTTTCTCTATATGTTTTATTTTTTATTCCGCTTTTTATCTACCTGCCATCCTCTTTCTCTGTCTGTCTGTCTGTCTGTTTGTCTGTCTGTCTGTCTGTCTCTGTCTCTTTCTCTCTCTCTCTCTCTCTCTCTCTCTCTCTCTCTCTCTCTCTCTCATATATATATATATATATATATATATATATATATATATATATATATATATATATATATATATATATATATATATATATATATATATATATATATATATATATATATAAACCCAAACTTTAATGAAAATTGTTGTTTTCCAAATCTGAAGAAAAAAATAAAAATTTGCTTTGGAGCTTCATTACGAAAAACTTTTCCTTTTTTTTTTCGTTTTCGTTTTTTTTTTTTTTTTTTTTTTTTTTTTCTTCCAAACTTTGTCTAAAAGTCAAGTTCGACGATTCGAATATTTGAGAGGCAAATATTTTTAACTTTTGGTTTAAAGAGAGAAGAAGAATCTCTGAAAAAGAAAAAAAAACTTTCACCAAGAGAAAAGAACTTAAAAATATTTTCCTTTTCACTTAGTATACAATATGAATTTCTTTCTTGTTATTAGACTATATATATATATATATATATATATATATATATATATATATATATATATATATATATATATATATATATATATATATATATATATGATAATACTACTACTACTGCTTCTACTACTACTACTACTACTAATAAAAATAATAGTAATAATAATAATAATATAATAATAATAATAATTATAACTAATAATAAAAATAACAATAACAATAATAATAATAATAATAATAATAATAATAATAATAATAATAATAATAATAATAATAATAATAATAATAATAATAATAATAATAATAATAATAATAATAATAATAATAATAATAAAATAAGTCAATGTTCAAAGTCTGTTAAATTGGAAAACTCTTTCAATAATAACTCAATCATTGATTGACCAAATGATGTTAATTTTGGTTAAAAAAAGCTGTTAGAAGCTCTCCCAAAATAATATGCAAAGAATTTTCGCCTCTGTAGTTTAAACAACTTCTAATATTGATGATGGAATTTGATCTGGAAGAAAGTCAGGATGATAGCTAGGATAGGCCTAGCAAGCCGCCATCAGAAAAGAACTCGAACTAGGGAAGCCAATGTTGAGAAAGGATGGATGGTGAGAAAGAAAGTTGAGATATATATATATATATATATATATATATATATATATATATATATATATATATATATATATATATATATATATATATATATATATATATATATATATATATATATATATATATATATATATATATATATATATATATATATATATATATATATATATATATATATATATATATATATACATATACATATACATACTATAGTTTCAATTCTTAACACATATACTAGAAAATTCCTTTCTTTATTCACATTGATTAGTGCACTTTTTCCCACACAAAACAACTGACAACAATAAATTTAAAATCAATTTCGCAAGAACACAATATTTTCCTTACCTTATTAATTTGTTTGTTACAAAAAAAAAAAAAATAAAAAAATATCTCAAACCTTATATTACCACTTTAAACCCTAATCTCTTTTAAAATCCCTTTAATCTTTTGAATCTTTTTCTTAAAATCTTAAATTCAACTTAAATCTTTTTCATATTTTTTTGGTGTAAAATTTTGAAAAACAATTTACAACAATATATATGTATACAAAATTAAACATATTAATATATCAATATATTGTAAGCATGTAGACATTTTGGTTATTTGATTGATTTTTCTTTTTTACATAAATAAAAATAGTTTTACTCTATCTATCTATCTATCTATCTATCTATCTATCTATGCAAGTTATTTTGTTGTTTTGTTAACAAGCTTAATGAATACATTCTATCTATCTAT
>SEYY01024529.1:47500-52500 GCA_009176605.1 Armadillidium nasatum | reverse complement strand
GGATTGAGACAGGGGTGTTGTAATATCTCCATGTTATTTAATCTATTGATGAATGGTTTACTTAGAAAAATGGAGAGAAAAGAAGAAGTATTACGTTGAGAAATATGGAGGGTGAATGTGAAGTGAATGTTTTACTTTTTGCAGATATTGCGACATGTGTTGGTGGCAGAATCTGGAGAAAAGATGAGAATACTTGTGAGAGAGTTTGAAGGGAAATGTGCAAACACGAGATTGAAATTCAATCCAGCGAAGAATAAAGTTATGAGGATTGGAGGTGGGGATGAGGAAATGTGGAGGGAGGAATTGGTTTGTAGAAGTGTGAGAATGGAAACTTGAGGAGGTGAATGAATTCAAATATCTAGTAATGTTGTGTGGAAGGTAAGGGTGGGACGGAAAAAGGAATAAAGAACAGAGAGGTAAAAGGAATGAAAGTATTGGGGGGCCTAAGAAAAGTATGGAAGAAAGGAAAAATTTCGAAAGAAATAAAGATAAGAATGTTTGAATGTATGTGTTCACCTTCTGTATTGTATGTGTGTGAAACATAGACGATAAGTGCTCGGTCGAGAAAAAGTTTCAATGTCTTTGAGATGAAAGATTTGAGAACGATATATAAATTGAGAAGGATTGATAGGATTAGAAATGAAAGAATAAGGGAGATGTGTAAATGGAAGAAGGGTGTAATTGATAGAGAGGAGGAGGATGTGCTAAAATGGTTTGGACATTTGTGAAGAATGAAAGAGAACAGAATAGTTGGCAAGGTACGTAGATCCGATGTAGATAGGGGAAGGGTAGGGGGAGGGGAAGGCCGAAGTGGAGATGGATGGATGGAGTGAGAGTGATTTTGATGGAAGGAATTTGAGTTTAGACGAGGGTAAAAGATTTGTGGAGACAGAGATGGAGGGAGGTGGTGAAAGCGTTGAAAGGTAAGAATAGTTATGTTTGTAAGGGAATTGTGGCGGGCACCACCTCACGAAAGTGGGAAGGGATGTGGGAAAGGTGATAGTAATATATATATATATATATATATATATATATATATATATATATATATATATATATATATATATATATATATATATATATATATATATATATATATTATATATATATATATATAATTAACATCCGCATCCGCATCCGCATCCTCATCAAAATTAACATCCGCATCCGCATCCGCATCCGAACTTTTCGAAAATTCAAAATCCGCATCCGCATCCGCATCCGCACTTTTCGAAAATTCAACATCCGCATCCGCATCCGCATCCGCATCCGCACTTTCGAAAATTCAACATCCGCATCCGCATCCGCATCCGCACTTCTCCAAAATTCAACATCCGCATCCGCATCTGCATCCGCAAATTGGAAAATATGACATCCGATCCATCACTAATATATATATATATATATATATATATATATATATATATATATATATATATATATATATTATATATATATATATATATATATATATTATATATATATATTCTCATTTTCAGAACTAAATAGTAAAATAATTAATTATTTTAATTATTATTATTATTATTTTTTTTACTTTAATTTCACTTAAAAAATTTTAACATCCCTTGCTATTCTTCTAACTGATAACTTAAATACGGAGAGTTTTCCATATCTAGGATTCGATCCCGGAACCTTCGTACTACAAATCTAATTATAAATATTTATATTTTATTTTATAATTAATTAACTCTTAAATAATTATTTATCGCAAACGATTCTGCACCTGGTAAAATACATGTAAACATGCATAACAATGCGTCAAATTTTTTATACTTGAATTCAGAAGAGAGAGAGAGAGAGAGAGAGAGAGAGAGAGAGAGAGAGAGAGAGAGAGAGAGAGAGAGAGAGAGAGAGAAGAGAGAGAGACTTAAAAAGAGGAATTGAATTTAATGATTTTTAATAATAATCACAAACTGATATATATATATATATATATATAATATATATATATATATATATATATATATATATATATATATATATATATATATATATATATATATATATATATATATATATATATATATATATATATATATATATATATATATATATATATATATATATATATATATATATATATATATATATATATATATATATATATATATATATATATATATATATATATATATTATATATATATATATATATATATATATATATATATAGTATTTTTATATTTTTATACATGCCAATTTTTTCTCTTTCAGCACAAAATTTACTATTTAAGAAAAAAAAAGATATGCAAAAAATTAACCATTATGAAAACATTTTTTATGGGCTAGACTATATATATATATATATATATATATATATATATATATATAATATATATATATATATATATATATATATATATATATATATATATATATATATATATATATATATATATATATATATTTGAACGGTACATATATTCAAAAGCTCCTGTTGAATATTATCTTACCCCAGAGGAGATATGACGTCATGTTCGTAGGCAAATTCAAGTGAGAGTCGTTTGCCAATAAACAAATGAAATATAGTTTAAGCAGTACAGAATCATGTATTCGATAGATGTCCTCAACCTGGGGTGTGTGGTGAAGGTACAGTCGTGAACAGAAGTTCGTTCCTATTAAGCTGGAAATAAATATTTATATAAAATGGAGATCATTTCATAAAAGCTCTATTTTGAATAAAAAGAAAATAAAAACATTGAGAGGGGCTTAATTGAACTGTGATTGGCTGAATATGAGATGATCTCCATTTTATATAAATATTTATTTTCAGCTTAATAGGAACGAACTTCTGTTCACGACTGTACAGTAGTTCAATTTATGTTGAAATATCTTGTTGTTTCACATATCGTGCATCATCCTTCAATTTGCTCTGGCCATTTCGTTGTAGGTGTTATTTGTTGTTATTTCAGCAAGCTGCTCTACACCAAGTGCACCCAAAGAATTGGTAGGCTACGCCATTGAACGAGAGACTAGTGGGTAAGAGCACCTTCCTGAATGGAGGAAGGATTAGGTCTTGGTGAAAGTTTTTTGACAGTTAAGCATCTCATTCAAGGGGAGTCGTTTGGTGGTGGGTTCAAAATGTTCTATTTCTGTATTTTCTACAGCACACGAACCGCCCTCGTCTCTATTCACAGGAGGGTATTGAATGCTCCTTATTCAACTGGAACGCATGATAAATGGACCATATTATGTCCCTTTTACCTTTCATAGGGAACCATTTCCATTAATTAAATAATAACATCGCCACACACTGCAAGGACTGTCAATGATTACCTACGCGTGATCGAAGACCTTTGGAGCATCCTTTAGCAGACATTTCTACGATCTGAGCCAAAATCTCTCACCATTCACAAACTGGAACGTGTCTTGATTTGGAAAAGGATAACAAATCACAGAACGTAATATCGAACTTCCCACGAAGTGTGCAGGCCGTCATCAGAGTCAGAAGCTGTATTATGTAAAACAAACATATTGTACGGTTTCCCACAAGTGTTTCTCTACACCTCTAGTCACGCGCTTCTACAGACAATGTACAGTAAGATGTTATTGCCCTAACCCTGGCAACATTGATACGTGACGTCATATATTATACGTAGCGTGATAATTTTGAACAATAGTTTATTTTAAATACATACAGTATATATATATATATATATATATATATATATATATATATATATATATATATATATATATATATATATATATATATATATATATATATATATATATATTATATATATATATATATATATATATATATATATATATATATATATATATATATATATATATATAATATATATATATATATTATATATATATATATATATATATATATATATATATATCAAGAACAAAGTAAAGAAACAAGTTTTCACTTTGTTTTTCATTTAAATACTTAATATTTGAACTATAAATTAAGAAAATTTGAATTAATCGACAGATAAATTTAAATTACAGACACTTTATTCCTAGATTAATTAAATTTAATTGATTAATTTAATAAAAAGAAAATTACCAACAATTATTGCAGATTATTGCTTTACGCACACGCACAACACACACACACACACACACACACACACACACACACACACACACACACACACATATATATATATATATATATATATATATATATATATATATATATATATATATATATATATATATATATATATATATACATATATATATATATATATATATATATATATATATATATATATATATATATATATATATATATATATATATATATATATATATATATATATTATATATATATATATATATATTATATATATATATATATATATATATATATATATATATATATATATATATATATATATATATATATATATATATATATATATATATATATATATATATATATATATTAAAATGATGTAGCCGGAGTCTCAGCCTGGAGCCGGATATATTAAAGTGGAAGAAGAGGAACCGAATCTACAGCTGACGGAAAACATTACCAACTCCTCACTCCTGGTAGTTCTGGTAGTTTAGATAACCACAAACCACTACCACATCCATCCATCCAAAAAAAAAAAATAAAAAAAAAAATTTTTTTTTTTTTTTTTTTTTTTTTTAAAATTAAAATTATTTATTTTATTATTTATTTTATTAAAAAATAAATTATAAAAAAAAAAATAAAATGGAATAATTTAAAACATTTAAATTAAATAGTAAATGCTTGTAAGCATATAAAAATTAAGCGAATTTTGCATAATTAAAATATAATTTTAATAATAAATTAAAAAAAGGGGAATTTAATTAAATTAATTATCATAATTAATTATCATAATTAACACATAAATAAAAAAATTTGATACTTAAATTTAATTAAAGATAATAACGAACGATAATTATAAGTAACTGCTTCATATATATATATATATATATATATATATATATATATATATATATATATATATATATATATATATTATATAT
>SEYY01024529.1:27500-32500 GCA_009176605.1 Armadillidium nasatum | reverse complement strand
AGAAAAAAATAAGATTTTGGGCCAAGTTTGTCGTTCCAACTCGGTATCAGTGTTTGAACAGGGATTCATTGCTAGATCAGCGGGATAATTTGAACTTTAAAATATTGGAAGATAATAAATAATATTTATTTTTTTTTATATTAATGAGATATATAAGATATCTGTGGCTATAAAATTATTCGATTTATTTTTTTTTTATTAATAGAAGGAAATGAAGAGAAATCTTGATGAGGTGGAAAAAAAGGGAAGAGAAAGAATCAAAAAAAGGTAATACGAGGAGAAGCTGAGGGAATGGAAGCAAAAAATAATAAATTATTGAAGGATATATATATATATATATATATATATATATATATATATATATATATATATATATATATATATATATATATATATATATATATATATATATATATATATATATATATATATATATATATATATATATATATATATATATATATATATATATATATATATATTTTATATCTCCTCCGGTGGGCAAAGGCCGGAGGCCTATCGAATTCCACCGGAGTTGGAAAATTTCTATTCAGGTCGATGTTGGCCGACGTATCCAGATACACGGCGTTTGAAAGTATGCAAGTTAAAGGAAGTTGGGAAAACAGATAAAGGGAGTGTGTTCCAGACTTTACCAGTAGAGTATATGTAAGATTGAGCATAGCGGTTAAGTCTGGGGTCGGAGAGTTGGACAGAGAAAGGATGAGACTGTGTAGAAAGACGAGTCGCACGAGCCCTTCTCAGTGGAGGAGGTATGCGACGAGAGAGTTCAGAAGAGCTGTGTCCGTTGTAATAGCGATAGTATAGAGAGAGTGACGCAACAATTCGACGGGCAGAAAGAGATTGGAGAGAGTTAGTAAGAGCAGGAGAGTTGATGATACGAAATGCTCTAGACTCCACCTTCTCAAGCAAAACTGAATGAGTGGAGACACCCCAGATGTGTGAAGCGTACTCCATACAGGGACGAACAACACCCCTATACAGAGCAAGCAAGCAAATGGGGTGGCGTGAAGTAATTCTGAAGGCGCCTCAGAACACCCAACCTCTTAGAAGCTTGTTTAGAGAGAGAAGTAATGGGATCTTTCCAAGAAAGATCACGAGAAAAAGAAACACCGAGAATATTAAGAACAGATGAAGGTTTGAGTTGTGTGTTTTCGAAGAAGATATCATAGTTGTGTGGAAGATTGTGTCGAGTGGAGAGATGGAGGAACTGAGTTTTTGAGGCATTGAAAACAACCATGTTTCCTTTGCCCCAATTGGAAATACGTGAAAGATCAGAGGTTAGTTACTCCAAGGCTACCCTTCTCGAGTCTAATAACTGTTGTTGGGATGGACGTCTTTCAAACTAAAAGGAGTAATGAAGTGTGGAGTCATCAGCATAGGAGTGGATAGGAGATGAAGTAATAGAAAGAAGATCATTAATGAAAAGTAGAAAAAGTGTTGGGGATAGAACAGAACCCTGAGGAACACCACTGTTAATAGGTTTAAAGGAAGAATGGTGGCCGTCTACAACAGCTGCTATAGAACGACCGGAAAGGAAATTAGCGAGAAGATCACAGAGAGAAGGATAGATACCGAAAGAGGGAAGTTTTGAAATCAAAGCTTTGTGCCAGACTCTATCGAAGGCTTTCGAAATGTCCAGCGCGACAGCAAAGGATTCACCGAAATGCCAAAAAAGTAGAGGACCAAGAGTCAAAGTGAAGGGGAAAAAGATCAACAGTAGAGCGTTTCTTAGGAAAGCCATACTGGCGATCAGAGATAAATTTAAAAGAGTTGAGATTTTCCAAGTTTTCCAGTTAAGGATAGATTCGAAAAATTTGGAGAGAACGGAGGTAAAAGAAATGGGATGGTAGTAGGAGGGTTGAGAAGGGTCCCCCTTCTTCGGTACAGGTTGAATGAGCGCACGTTTCCAGCAAGAAGGGAAGGTTGAAGTAGAAAGGCAAAGGCGAAATAGTTTACCAAGGCAGGGTGCAAGCTCGGAAGCACAAGTTTTGAGAACCACAGGAGGAATACCATCGGGACCGTACGCCTTCTTAGTATTAAGCTCAGAGAGAGCAGACAGAAATAACGTCTTTAGAAGAAATTCTAATTTTAGGCATAAATGAGTTGGAGGGGGTTGAAGGAGGAAGAATAGCTCCGGAATCGTCTAAGGTAGAATTAGAGGCAAAAGTTTGAGCGAAGAGTTCAGCTTTAGAAGAAGGTAAAACGGCAGTTGTGCCGTCGGAAGATACTAAAGGAGGGAAAGAGGAAGGAGCATAATTAGAGTTGACATCTTTTGCAAAATGCCAGAAAGAGCGTGAGGAAGAGGAACCAGAAAGATTATTGCATTTTTTTACGGAGAAAAGAGTTTTTGGTGTTACGAAGTATAGATTTTGCACGATTCCGGAATGAAATATAAGTTGCATGAGTTTCTGGAGTTTGAAGACGACGGTAATCCCTGAAGGCAGCATCCCTGCGGCGGATAGCGTGAGAACAAGTAGAGTTAAACCAAGGTTTGTTGGGTTTAGTAGAAGGGAAAGAAAATGGAATGTACGCCTCCATGCCAGAGAGAATCACCTCAGTAATGCGTTCTGCACACTCCGAGGGACCCCTCCCACGGAAGCAATAATCATTCCATGGGAAATCAAAGAAGTACGACCGCAAGTCCGACCAGCTTGCGGCACCGAAATGCCACAAACGTTTCCTTTCACTAGAAAGGGGTCTTTCCTGCGGAAGACTTGAAGAGATAGAAGAGGATACGGAGATGAGAAGGTGATCGGCGGAACCCAAAGGAGGAAAGAGTTTAACAGTTTTGGATAGCGAAATTCAAGGCACGTTCACCAGCTGTATCATGAGAGATAGAAGAAAGCCATTGGCGGTGGTGAACATTGAAATCACCTAATATGATGATTTCAGAGAAAGGAGAAGAAGAAAGAATGTGCTCTATTTTGGAGTTTAAATAGTCGAAGAATTTAGGATAGTCAGTAGAATTAGGAGATAAATAAACAGAACAAATGAATTTAGTAGTAGAATGGCAAGAGAGCCTAAGCCATAAGGTGGAAAATTCAGAAGACTCCAAATTAGAGACACGAGAACAAACAACATCGTTGCGCACGTATGCGCAACAACCGCCTTTGGCTGAAAATTGAGGATAGAGACAGTAGGAGGAAACAGAATAGGGTTTGCTATCGGAACGCTCAAACATCTGAGTTTCGGTCAAGAATAAGAGGTGAGGTCTAGAAGAAGAGAGGTGATGTTCAACAAAGTGGAAATTGGAATGAAGACCGCGAATGTTGCAGAAATTAATGAAAAAAATAGACCGTGCATCCGGATCAGCCGGCTGCAAATTCCTGGTGGCACCAACCCCATCACCGGAGGCCACTAACTCCCAAGTGGTGATGGGGAAGGGGTGGATGAGGGGCTATTTTTGGAATCCGCCCCTCCTGGATTCTCCGAGGCTAATATATTTGACGCCATAATTAATTAGATTTTTTTTTGAAGGGATGTGTGAATGAAATAGTGTTTATTGTGTGTAAAAGGAGAGCCTACTCCATGTAGAAGGAAGTGTAGATGAGCGCAAACAGGAGCGTACCATTGGGCACCAGGATGAGATGGGAAGTACCCTTAACATCCCGTATACCCAATGGGGGGTAATCTCTACGCCTCGGGAGCGCTACTTCCCTCCCCCGTATATATATATATATATATATATATATATATATATATATATATATATATATATATATATATATATATATATATATATATATATATATATATATATATATATATATATATATATATATATATATATATATATATATATATATATATATATATATATATATATATATATATATATATATATATATATATATATATATATATATATATATATATATATATATATATATATATATATATATATATATATATATATATATATATTGGAATGAAAAAGTGGAAAGCTAAAATACGAAAAATAGCTAAGTCATGAAATTTGGGTCAAATAAAAAGATTAACTAAATTAATATTTAAAATAAATATATTTTTATATACAATATTTAAATAAATATTTTTCAGTTATATTTTCATATTAATATTTTCAGTTATTTATATAGTTGATTTTTATCACAGATTTCTTTTTCTGATTTAAAAAGGATCTACAGTCATTTCTATGTTTATTTTTATTATATTAAATAGTAATGTTAAAATTAAAAAAATAAAATAAAATAAAATAAAATAAAAAATAAAAAATAAAAAATGAAAATATATATTATATATATATATATTATTATATATATATATATATATATATATATATATATATATATATATATATATATATATATATATATATATATATATATATATATATATATATATATATATATATATATATATATATATATATATATATATATATATATATATATATATATATATATATATATATATATATATATATATATATATATATATATATATATATATATTATATATATATATATATATATATATATATATATATATATATATATATATATATATATATATATATATATATATATATATATATATATATAATATATATATATATATATATATATATATATATAATATATTATTTATAATATATAATATTACTATATATATATATATATATATATATATATATATATATATATATATATATATATATATATATATATATATATATATATATATATATATATATATATATATCGGTTCGATCCCCCCATGTGGATCCAAGGTAAAAATTACCTAGAAAATTTCTCCTCATTCAATAGGGCACTGCTCGAGAGATGCAAGCTTATAATAATGATAATAATAATAATAATAATAATAATAATAATAATAATAATAATAATAATAATAATAATAATAATATTAATAATAATAATAATAATAATAAATATTAGTAATAACATAAAATCATAATAACAATAATAACGGTAATGATAATAATAATAATAATAATA
>SEYY01024529.1:15000-22500 GCA_009176605.1 Armadillidium nasatum | reverse complement strand
TTTATTTTCTTCTTGTTTTAGAATTCTGTTGATTTTGAATTCAGATTTTTACAACTATTTATAACACTCCCTCCTTGAATAGGGCTTTGCCCGTGAGTGGTAGTGATGTGAGCAAAAAAAAAAAAAAAAAAAAAAAAAAAAAAAAAAAAAAAAAAAAAAAAAAAAAATAAAAAAAAAAAAATCTAATTATAGCAAGTCAGAACTTCTCCTGGCAGTTATTTTCTCTCCACTGTTACAGTGCTCTCTCTCTCTCTCCTTTCTCTCTCTCTCTCTCTCTCTCTCTCTCTCTCTCTCTCTCTCTCTCTCTCTCTCTCTCTCTTCTCTTTCTCTCTCTTCCGTCTTTTTTCTCTATTAATAATAATAAAAAAAAACTCAAAAACTGATATTTAAGATAGTGTGGTAGTTTTCATGATGAAAAGGTGGTGGTAAAAAGAGACGGTGTCAACGGAAAAGGTAAGAATTCGACTGAAAGGCTATTAATAAAATATGTAAAAGGAGCGTGGATAGAGCACAACTTTGGAAGAAACACCATCATCAGTTTATATAAACCAGTGGAAATCGGTGGCTGCCTAAAACAATTGCTATAGATAGACATGAAAGAAATGTGAGCGGTTTCTCCTTGCGCTTTGCTTCGAATGACTCAATCGTTAAATGAGTACATCAGTGGAGTGCTCTTGCCACTGATGGGAAAACTCCCCGGCATCCGCGATAGGCCTGGCCCAGCCAGCGGTAACCGCCGTATGGCCCAAGAAACTCTAGGATCTTCCTCGAAAGATCCTGCTGACAGGTGCTCGCACCTACAGGAGTATGGTGAGACATGAAAGAATATGAGAGGAGAGGTTACAGGGAAAATAACAAACTGAGCTTTGTGTGATAACTTTACTGGTGATCTGGGCTCAAGACAATAAAATTTACTAAGAGACTAAGTATTCCAGTTGAGGATAACTTCAAAACCTCGTATATATTCTCACTTCACTACCCAACCTGGTAGGAGTACCAATCAAGTGCCATTTCTCCAGAATCTCATCCACGCATCTCTCTCCTCAAACATTTGGTTTTCTTACACCTCTTCAAATATCTTGTCCCTTCTTTGTATGATTTCTACCAATCACCTCCATGCATCTTTCCTCAGTCTTCCAAACAGTCTCTTTCCTTCTGTTTTCATTACAGCGTATATCCCCCCAGCCCCTCTCCATTCTCTTCACGAGTCCAATCTATCTCAACTGGTTCCTCTAAACTCTCACCAAAATTAACTCCACTCCCAGTTTATATATATATATATATATATATATATATATATATATATATATATATATATATATATATATATATATATATATATATATATATATATAGAGAGAGAGAGAGAGAGAGAGATATGAGTAAGGAAGAAGAGAAAACACCAAAATTCTTCTTAATACAATATAAGCTCACCGAGGGTAAATTTAATTCGATTAATTCCATTTTCATAGTAAAATCTGTCCCCAAATTTGAGGTACTTGAACTGCTCGCTTAATAAACAAGTCAAAGTTGGTCCAACGATGCCGTCAAATTCAGGTTTTTCAGATATTGCTGCAGGATACAAGTCTATGTCGTCAACGGAGCTGTAAATTCATTAGTAGTGAGTTACAGGCTATAAATATATATATATATATATATATATATATATATTATATATTATATATATATATATATATATATATTATATATATATATATATATATATATATATATGAATCTTTAGTATAAGAGTACTGTTAAATACTATAAGTACCTTTTTCCTTATTTGGTATTACTTACTTATAAAGGTTTGCAAATACACCTGCAACCCCATCTCTCATAATATCTTCAAGGTCTGTGAAGTTGTGAATGCATGGAAGGTCGCAATATATCCTCCATTGTGTGTAGGATGGCAAACCATGGTCTCTTCCTCTCTTTATAAAAGGAATTAAAAATTACATTTTAATTAAAGAAAAGAATGTGTAAATAACATTCTGGATATTCTTTATTATTTTGTCTGTAAAATTTAGAGTTGTTGAAACAAAGTTTTACCATAATGTTTCTAGAATAAAGGTCTAAACCATGGTCAAAGTTTGGTCCTCTGGCAAATAAGTTTATTGGAGATGCTGCTTACTAAATTCTGGTCTACTTCCTGTGACCTTTGATTGGAAACGCCGTTGAGGATGTCTGAAGGATACGTTCCAAAATTGAATGTGAATGTGTGAGTTATGAAGGACTCTGCTAATTGAATATTGTTTCCATTCGAAAGATTGAAAATATCCGTAATGAGGCTGTGACCAAACCTATATTGAAATATTATTATATTATATTATATTATTATATTATATTATTCAAAATTAGAATTTTTGTGATAAATGGCAATAACTTCTTACTTGTTCATCGTATCAATATGAAATTTTCAGAGTATGTTAAGATTGAGGAATTACACCTTTTTTAATTTTGATTCTTCTTTTCTTGCATAATTTATTATTTTTCATTTTTTATATTTTTTATTTTTTTTTTTTTTGGGTAATTTTGAAAATTTTATCCCGTGACATGAAGGCAAAAATGTTGTTTGAAAAAAATGGTCTAAATGAAAAATAGCGAATCTTTTCAAAGTATACATGCTCAAAATTGCTCATATTCAGATAATGAATATAAGTATAATTTAAAAAAACAACAACATTTGAAAACCATTTTCTTAAGGGTTTATTTAATGGAGAATGTGAAGAACTATTGGCAAGTACTGTGAAAGGTGGAGTCTATGGTTATTTAGTTAATCAGCTCTCTTGCTTTAATATTACAAGAATTTCTCTTTCATTCTGCTGTTGAACTGTTCATAACTCTCCCTAGATACCTCCTATATATATATATATATATACATCCACCTTTTGAGACTCTTCTCCCCACATTGTGTCATCTTTTCAACGCCCAACTATCAAACCTAACTTCATGATTAATAGCTATGTTTATTCTTACATGACCTCTATTGGTAAAGCATGAAATACTTTTCTTAATCCTGCTTTTCCCAATTTTAATTGACTTGCACACCTTCAAGCGCTGTGAATATTGGTTATTAATCAGGTTAAAGAATTAGTTTTCCACCCAATTCTGGTGAAAACTATGTATTCCTCTGAAACATAAAGAAAAATAGATTGCTCAAAATTTTTTCTAAATAAAAAAATAGAATACTCAAAATTTTATTTAAATAAAAAAAGTAGATTACTCAAAATTTTATCTAAATAAAAATAGATTACTCAAAATTTTATCTAAATAAAAAAAATAGATTACTCAAAATTTTATCTGAATAAAAAAAATAGATTACTCAAAATTTTATCTAAATAAAAAAAATAGATTACTCAAAATTTTATCTAAATAAAAAAAATAGATTACTCAAAATTTTATCTAAATAAAAAAAATAAATTACTTTGAAATTTTACCTATACCATATAAATATTTAAAGCTTCAAAATCTGTTCAAGTTAACATTTAAATAAGAAAACCTACCTAAAAGCTGCTGCAGAGAAGGCATTTCGAAGGAGACGCGTCGAAATGTTTTTTATAACCTTTAAAATACCCTGAACCTGGAGGGAGTGAAGGAAGGCCATATTCAATCAATGCCCATGATGGTAAAACAGAGGGTAAATATTCGTTGTAGGTAATATGCTGCATGAGTGCAATAACTAATCTTCTTGCTTCCTGTAATATATATATATATATATATATATATATATATATATATATATATATATATTATAATATATATATATATATATATATATATATATATATATATATATATATATATATATATATATATATATATATATATAATTGAAGCCCTTAAAGTTTACTATACTTTCTGGATGCGAACCCTGGTCTCTTGGTTCATAAGCAAGAGCACGCTGGGAAGTTTCATGAAATACTATCAAGCTAAATTCCCAACGGACCCCACCCAACCGCACCATGGCACAGGGACAACGATGCCAGTTCGATTCTTCTTTCTCGAAGACTAGTTAAATCATATCATCCTTTAAGAACCACTAACTCAACTCGTGGTTTAAAGCAATATTGAAACTATTAAAACCTGCTATACCACCGGGATTCGAACACTGGTCTCTTGGATCGTAAGCAAGAATGATATCCTCTGCGCCAACACCGTACAAAAACAAGGTCACGCTGGGAAGTCTCAAGAAATGCTATCATGCTAAACCCACAACCGACCTCACCCGACTGCACCAAGACACCGGGACAACGAGGCTAATTTTAGTAGACTTTTAAGAGTTTCAATATTGTTTTAAACCACCAGCTGAGTTAGTGGTTCTAAAAGGATGATTTAATTTGTTAGTGGTTCTGAGTTAGTGGTTCTAAAAGGATGATTTAATTTAACTAATCTGCGAGAAAGAGGGATAAAACTGAACTCGTTGTTCCCGTGTCATGGCGAGGTTGGGTGGGGTCCGTTGGGAGTTTAGCATGATAGTATTTCATGAAACTTGCCAGAGCGAGTTCATTTTTGTACCGTCTTGGCGCAGGGGATAACACTCTTGCCTACGATCCAAGAGGCCAGGGATTCGAGTCCCGGCGGTATTGCAGACTTTAAGAATTTCAATATTGTTTAGAACCACAAGTTGAGTTAGTGGTTCTAAAATATATAATAAATATATATAAATATATATATAATAATATATATATTATATATATATATATATATATATTATATATATATATATATATATATATATATAAATATATAATATATATAATATAATATTATAATATATATAATATATATATATATATATATATATATATATTATATTATATATATATAATATATATATATATAATATATATATATATATATAATAATAATAATAATAATAATAATAATAATAATAATAATAATCAATATTTCTTTAATAACAAATCTTCTTCAATAAATAATACCGCCTCTTTGTAACATTTTTTATTAGTTAATAAATACTATTTTTGCAAAACATTTCTTTAATATTAAATTTATTTCCAATCTCTTTGAAGTATATTTTTAAAGTCTAAAACATATCTTAATGCTTCCTATTTTTGTCTGTAATAAATGAAATCAATAATTATAATGATGATTTTCTATTTATCAAATATTAATTGAACATATATATGCTACATTCAGAAATTCTTATCTGCTGATTAAAAAAAAATCTGAATTTATTAATAGAAATAATTGGCAATTCCTGAGCATACTTATCCTTTTGCAAAAAAAAACTGTAATCAGGAATGAGTGTAAAAAAAAGCTACATTTTAAACATTTCATGACGTAATTATTACTGTCTTTATTCGTCAGTTGTGATCAGAGACAAAACCTGTATCAGTGAGCGGATCAGTAATTTGCTCAGTTTCTGAACAAAACTATTAAAAATTTCTACAATCAACTTTCAAAAATTTCTCCCTCTTCTTTCAAAATCAAACATAATTGATTTGAACGAAACTTACAGAAAATATTGAAAATATAATTTGATAAAAAAAGTAAAATGTCGAAAATGCAGAAAATACTGAAAAAAAGTCTCAAAAACGCTTAAAAATGCAACAAATGCGCATTTTACTGTGACATGAACGTAAAATGCCCAGTTCTGTTACCAGAGATATCCACAGAAGAGTAATTATTACCAGAATGTTTCCTTAGCTACCAGATTTTTTAGTGAAAATAATACCTTACATCAAAGGGTTTAGTGTTTGTATAATTCTAAAATATTTTCATACTTTACAAAATCTTTGATTTTCAATTAATAACATTACAAGCGAATTTGCTACAATTCTTTTTTTAAAATATATTATACCATCTTGGGTAGGGTGATTGACTCATATTATACGATAGGGTGATTGACTCACGTACTTGAGTGCGCCGGTTCGATCCCACTTGGGAATCCTAGGTATATACTACCTAGAAAAGTTCCTTTCCTCGAATAGGGCAATGCCCGTGTGATGTGAACTTTAAAAAAAATGTAAAAAATATTCTATAAGGCTTTGTGATAAAGAATTAAATATAAGCCATTGTACCACAGAAGATTTCTACAGTCTCCTACGTTAGGTCTGTTAAATTTTATATTTATTTCTATTAGTCTTCAAACTCTTCATATATTTATTAATTAATTCAGGAAAATTCGACAAGTATTATTTATTAATCTGTATTAAAAAATAGTGCTCGAGTGAATAAATTACAATCCCGTAAAATTGATTTAAAAAAATAATTAAATATAATTAAGTGGACAGAAGGATTATAGAGGATAAAGTATCGATACTAAAATTCATTTCTGGGTTTTATGTTATGTTCTTAAATTTTTTATTTACCCTTTTTAATTAGCCATAACTCATTGGTCGGGATTCTAGGGGTCGAGTTACTAGAGGTCGAGTTGCTAGGTGCTGAGTTAATATGGTTCGAGTTACTAGGTGTCGAGTTACTAGGGGTCGAGTTACTAGGGGTCGAGTTACCAGGGGTCGAGTTACTAGGAGTCGAGTTACAAGTAGATTAATGTTATAAAGTGCCAGGCATTTACGGCATAAAAATATTTCAAAATACTTTTTCCCGATAAACAAGCTAATTTTTTCATTCTAATCAGCACTTTACTGCGATTACTTTATTCAATTTTTTTTTTTATTTTTTTATTTTTTTTTTATTTTTTTTATTTTTTTTTTTGCATTTCCGAAAATTTTCTTACGGTTTTGAATTTATTATAAAATATTTTCCTGTAAGTTTTGTTCAGTTAAAACATTGGAAAAATACCAAATTTCCAGCACACTTCATAATAATAATCCCTGTTTTTATTCGACGATTGAGATTTACGCCTTATCTGAACAGTATAAATTATTTGTATTAGAATGAACTTATTACTAACCTGAAATAATTTTTCATCATCGTAGTTCTTGTGTAATTCTGCGAGCATTCTTGCTAAGTGATTATGAACTCTGATAAAGAGAGTGTGCATTGCTGTTAGAGAAGGCTGCTGAGCCAGCGCGAGAGTCTCCTGATGGGAAAAGAAATAAAAGTATATTGTTCAATCGCAATTTCTTTGAAATTTTAAACTGTAATTGAACTGTATAACAGTATAATAAACAAGTCTTATAACCACATGAAAACAATCAAAAGTATGCTTTATGAATAGAATATAAATAATGACAATTTTTAAATATGTTTGGTGTACAAGTATGTGTGACTCAAAAAGGCATCTATTATATAGTTAAATTATAATTCTAATTGTTTAATATATTCCAATATCGATTGTATTTTAATATATTTATATACAGTATGAAATAGACGTAAAAAATATTTTATATTTTATAAAACCTCTTAATTAAAAATTCAAAAAATTTAAAAATGCAAATAAATAAAAAAAAATCAACAAAAAAAATTCCCCCCCCAAAAAAATAAAAGAAATAAATAAATAAAAAAAAAACAAAAAAAAATTCAAAAAAAAAAAAATAAAAAAATTTTTTTTTTTTTTTTTAAAAAAAA
>SEYY01024528.1:67500-77500 GCA_009176605.1 Armadillidium nasatum | reverse complement strand
TTTACTTGTAAATTTATTGAACTTTTCCTTTTCTTTTAAGTAACTTTATTTCTTTACCCTTCACATTATTAAACACTTTCATCCTTGGAAACTTCAAACCTAAAATTTTATTTTGCTTTTCATCGTAGCTTTTTCATTTTGTACCTTTTCCTCCTTTAATAACAGTTAAATTTGAAGATTTTCTTTTATGTTGCTCCTAATAGGAAATAAATTTTTCGTAGCTGTTATATTCCTTCATCTAAATTTACTTGTTGCTATTATCTAGCTTAACTGTGTTAGCAATTTTATTGTATTTAAAGTAGCTACTTCAGATTTAACCTCAAGTTCAAGAATATTCTTGAGATATGTTTATCTCAAGATAAATATGACGTAAGAGATAAGAAGACAATAGACAAGCCAAGATGGCATTAAGTAAATTAATTTATAATTATTATTATTATTATTATTATTATTATTATTATTATTATTATTATTATTATTATTATTATATTATTATAATCTTTCTTGTTCTTGTTCTTGTTCTTGTTCTTGTTCTTTTCTTGTTGTTGTTGTTATTCTTCTTCTTCTTCTTCTTCTTCTTCTTCTTCTTCTTCTTCTTCTTTTTGCTTCTTCTTCTTCTTCTTCTTCTTCTTCTTCTTCTTATCTTCTTCTTCTTCTTCTTCTTCTTCTTCTTCTTCTTCTTCTTCTTCTTCTTCTTCTTCTTCTTCTTCTTCTTCTTCTTCTTATTATTTATTATTATTATTATTATTATTATTATTATTATTATTATTATTATTATTATTATTATTATTATTATTTATTATTATTATTATTATTATTATTATTATTATTATTATTATTATTATTATTATTTATTATTATTATTATTATTATATTATTATTATTATTATTATTATTATTATTATTATTATTATTATTATTATTATTATTATTATTATTATTATTATATATTATTATTATTTATTATTATTATTATTATTATTATTATTATTATTATTATTATTTATTATTATTATTATTATTATTATTATTATTATTATTATTATTATTATTATTATTATTATTATATTATTATTATTATTATTATTATTATTATTATTATTATTATTATTATTATTATTATTATTATTATTATTATTATTATTATTATTATTATTATTATTATTATTATTATTATTATTATCTTCTGTAGAGGATGCTGGCACAGGAGGCACAGTTTCCTTCATTATTCCAGTAGAAGGAGCCAAAGATACCTTTGCAATTGGGCTTGGAACTTCTTTAGCTCTTATAAAATGGTCTTCGACAGAACCTGACAATCAGATCAAGAAAGCAACCCTTCTTTTGTCGCTCGATGCCAAACAGGCACATAAAGTAAGATTTAATGATGCCAAGTGTGACAACAAAGGAAGGCTTTATGCAGGGGTATATATATATATATATATATATATATATATATATATATATATATATATATATATATATATATATATATATATATATATATATATATATATATATATATATATATATATATATATATATATATATATATATATATATATATATATATATATATATATATATATATATATATATATATATATATATATATATATATATATATATATATATATATATATATATATATATATATATATATATATATATATATATATATATAATATATTATAAAAATAAAAATAAAAAAAAAAAAAAAAAAAAAAAAAATATAAATATATATATATATATATATATATATTATATATATATAATATATATATATATATATATATATATATATATATATATATATATATATATATATTATATATATATATATATATATATGACAAAGAAAGACAATACATTTTAAACTATAGAAATAAATAAAAAAAAATCTTGAAATTACTATTTCAAAATTCAATCTCCATCAGGTCTTAAAGGTCTTTCTCTAAGAGAGCTGTTAAAGATCATGTTTTCTTGGCTTGTTGGTTTAAATGCTATACTATTCACTGTGTTTTATTTAAATCACTGTCTAGGATTAACACCTTTTCAGTGGTTTCTAGAATCGTCTTTTATTTAACCTTTGAACATTTTTTCTAAGATCCTTCTTATCGATAATGGTATTATTATTTGTAGTGATTCTCTCTCTGAGAACAGATATGAAATAAAACATAAAAATCGATTATAGTGGATGAGCAAGGTTTCTACCGTGGTTCAAACGGTAGAGTGATTGATTCATGTGCTTGAGAGCGCCGGTTCGAGCTCAGTTGGGGGTCCTAGGTATATACTACCTAGAAAAGTTCCTCTCCTAGAAATGGTCAATGCCCGTGAGATGTGAACTATATATCATATATATTATATATATATATATATATATATATATATAATATATATATATATATATATATATATATATATATATATATATATATATATATATATATATATATATATATATATATATATATATATATATATATATATATATATATATATATATATATATATATATATAATATATATATATATATATATATATATATATATATATATATATATATAATATATATATATATATATATATATATATATATATATATATATATATATATATATATAAACCAAGATGCTTAATGAATACTTTTTTAAATTTCAGTTTAAGCACTTCTTATGCTTCGGTTATCACTCTGTTACTAAAGTTGTGCCATTTTGTGCTTCATTAACAATTCTGTTTTTCTATTTTTTATGAGAGAAAAATTTAATTTATTCTTATTAAGCATTTACTTTACATTATATTTTTGTGTTCAATTTGTGTTCAGTTAATACAGATGAACTATGCAGTTTTGGGTGTATATTTTATTAATTACATCTATGAGTATATAAGTTATCTATAATTTTCAACCCCTTAGTCCGCAAATCAAAAAAAAAAAAAAAAAAAAAAAAGAAAGAGAAAAAAGTAGAGCGCAAATATGTAAAAATGAATTATTTTTAAAATTCATTTGAAAGGTGCAAATATAAAACAAAAAAATGAGAAAGATTTTAATTTTATTTATTCAATTATCTATGATCTCTTCCTCCTCGTAGCTCTCCTCTTGCATTACCTAGAAGAGACCGAATACAGACAATTCAAAACAACTTAGCTCAAAACCTCTTGGGAAAATATTTTCCTTACTGTACAACTCCCGAAATTTACAAAAGGCTAGCTATATTTACAGCCAGAGAAATCTATAAATTGAGTGGCACATATTATTTATAAGACCCTAAATTGTGAACATTTTCCAGAAAATTAGACCATTCTTATGTAATAATATCTTTACCTATTTGACAAAGGACCCTGATGATATTTTGTATGCTGGACTTTCAGTTTGGAATTTCATGTTATTGGTAGTGATAGAGCCTTCAAACACGAGATGAGATATAAGAATTATTCATTGGGGCAATAATGAAAGTTGATAGAGGAATATTTTTAGTTACCTGATGGAATTTTTCCTCAAAAAATCTTTCTCGTGGAAATCAAACCTGTTAATAATTCTGTTATTATTATACGAATGTATACAATACCTTTATTAAGTAAGTTTTAGATAATGTTTATATAAGAAATTCTTATTACCTGTGATTTTATAAATCTATCTATCTATCTATCTATCTATCTATCTATCTATCTATCTATCTATCTATCTATCTATCTATCTATCTATCTATCTATCTATCTATCTATCCTGTCTACCTATCTATATATCTATCTATATTATTATTCATTATTATTATTATTATTATTATTATTATTATTATTATTATTATTATTATTATTATTATTATTATTATTTTAAAAATAGGAACTATGGATTTGGGCTTCGGAAGCACCCATGAAAAATATTTGGGTTCTCTTTACATAATCGATTCTGACTCTAAAATTTCTACCACTTGTCACAAAAGTAAGTCTTTTAATTAAAATTTTTTATAAAATAAATAAATTTAAGGAATTAAATGTCAAATTGATTTAATTTTTTTAATTAAATCAAATTATAAGTTGAATCAAATTTAATTGACCATATTAAAACTAATATTATTAATTAGAAATTTTAAAAGATAGATTGCTCCATTAACGGAAAATAAAAATAAATATTAAAATTGGTAAGTTAATTAAAATGTAGTAAATTGTTGACAAAATCATTGTTTTTTTTTTGTTTTTTTAAATAAAATATCAATGAACAATTACTTTTCTTTCTCTATTTTATTTCTATTTTTTTTTTAATAATAGGTTAGTATATCAAATGGTCTGGCCTGGAGTAGAGACAATAAAACTCTTTATTACATAGATACGCCGGAGTTGAGAGTTGATGCTTTCGATTACTCCTTCGAAACCGGAGATATAAGTAAGTAACCCACATAGTATAACATTCATGTGTATAAAACAGAATAGAGAATTTATATCGAAATTGAATTTTATAAGACAGAATACAGAATTTATATCGAAATTGGATTTTCGAAATCATTCGTGGGAAGGAAGAATATTACAGCCTGGAGAGGTTCTTATACAAAGAAATTACCTAAAAATTTAAAACCACCTTCACAGGGCATTCAAAGGAAATTAAATATAATATAAATATAAATATAAATATAAATATAAATATAACTATAAATAAATATAAATATAACTTGAGGAAAGGAGAATGTCAGGTCCTTTTAATTCGATTTATTGCGTTCATGCTAATATGTTTTAAACAATTAAAGTACAAAAAGAACATGGCCTTTTAGTTAGATTTCTCCGACCAGTAATTTTTTTGTTTATAATTTAATCAAAGTATAATTATTTTATTAAAATAAAACAGAAGAAAACGAGCTAAAATGTGAACATAGTATTATAATTTGGTTCAGCTCTTGTGTAATAAATTGAATACCAAATTAAAATCCAAATTAATTGTTATAATATATATAAAAAAAGTAATAAATATAAATATATAATATATATATATATATATATATATATATATATATATATATATATATATATATATATATATATATATATATATATATATATATATATATATATAACAAATTAATAAACAAATAAATAAAATAAATGAATAAATGAATGAAATGAATAAATAAATAAAATAAATAAATAAATAAATAAATAAATAAATAAATAAATAAATATAAATAAATAATGTCTCTTCCCTAAAAAAAATTTACAAAAAATGTCACAACTTTAATGATGCAAAAAAATAATATTTCTTTCAAAAATTAAAGGTATTTTTTAATATTTGTATAAAATATGAATATTTTTTTTTTTATCAAATATTAAAAGTTAAATGAAAGAATTATTTTCAAATATTTTTAAAACTCAAAAAAAATAACCATTTTTTTTTTCTTCTTTTTTTTAACAACAACACCGTTCATGGGAAAAGCCCTATTCAATCTAAAATTTAAAATATTAAATTATTATTAATTATTAAATATAATATTAAATTTTAATATAAATATTAAATTATTAGGATTTAAAATATTAAATCATTAAGGCTTATTTTACATGTATTTATTTATAACCTTGTCACCAGGTAATAGACGACCTGTTTTTGAATTCAAATCTCATCCAGAAGTTAAAGGAAGACCTGACGGGATGTCTATAGACGAAAAGGACAATTTATGGGTGGCTTGTTTTAATGGATTTCAGGTAATTTCAAATAAATGAAAAATAAATGAAAAATAAATGAAAATAAATGAAAACCTTTTAAATATTAAATCGATCTCAAATATACTACCACTCCTACCATATTAAATTGACTACTAAAGTACAATTGCCCTAATTATAATTAAGTACACTTGTCCTATTTATAATTATAATTAAGTACACTTGTCCTATTTATAATTATAATTAAGTACAATTGTCCTAATTATAATTTACTAAGTAAATTGTACTAATTATAATTAAGTACATTCCTTAATTATAATTAAGTATTGTTAATTATAATTAAGTACACTTGTCCTATTTATAATTATAATTAAGTACAATTTATAATTATAATTAAGTACACTTGTCCTATTTATAATTATAATTAAGTACACTTGTCCTATTTATAATTATAATTAAGTACACTTGTCCTATTTATAATTATAATTAAGTACACTTGTCCTATTTATAATTATAATTAAGTACACTTGTCCTATTTATAATTATAATTAAGTACAATTGTCCTAATTATAATTAAGTACAATTGCCTAATTATAATTAAGTACAATTGCCTAATTATAATTAAGTACAATTGCCTAATTATAATTAAGTACAATTGCCTAATTATAATTAAGTACATTATCCTATTTATAATTATAATTAAGTACAATTGCCTAATTATAATTAAGTACACTTGTCCTATTTATAATTATAATTAAGTACAATTGTACTAATTATATTAAGTACACTTATCCTATTTATAATTATAATTAAGTACAATTGTCCTACAGATTTTAAACATTGATCCAAGGAATGGAAAACTTTTACGAATCGTTGGACATGCCTACAAGAAACATAACTTCTACTTGTTGGGGAGGACCTGATTACTCTACGCTCTTCGCCACTTCTGCAGGAAAAGGGTGTGAAGGTGAAATTGCAGATTATCCTGACACAGGGAAAACATTTGCAGTTACAGGACTCGGTGTTAAGGGTCTCCCGCCAAAGAAGTTCAAAGTTAATAACGTATCCAAAGTTTTGGGGCACTAAAATGTAGGATGAAACTATGATCAAAAGTCAAAGCATATATATATATATATATATATATATATATATATATATATATATATATATATATATATATATATATATATATATATATATATATATATATATATATATATATATATATGTAGTAAATCCATTTAGAATATATGCAGTTTTTAAAAATAAAAAGGGTGATTTTGTCACATTAATTATAAAATTTAAAATAAATATTCCAATTTATTTCAAATACAAATAAATTTCTTGTTACAAGAAAAAATATTCACCTCAAAATATGTTTAAATATGCTTAAAATAAAATTGTGGTTAAGATGAGTAAATAAATGTATTTCATGCTTTCTTAATGGCCTCTGTCCTTTAGTCATATTATTTAAATGTATTCGTTGTCGATCTGGGTCATGCGAATTGCCAATGCATGATTTAGGTTTAAGATAAAAAGCTTTTAAATTATATGAAAACTTCAGTAATTTTATTGATTGGAATTCTAGGTTTGGGTTTTAGGGTTTTTGAAGTTGAATTCTCTTTTTATTTTATTTTTGGTATTTCATTTTTTTAGAAGGATTACATTAATTCTCTTATTAAGCAACTTTGTGTGTTCTGAGGTGCTTTGAAAATATATTAAAGCTGCTAGAGAAGTATAGTGAACATTTGATATCTCGTAATTGGTTGGTTACATTATCACATCTCTTTTGATAATGTGGAGCCTTTGACTTTCATCTCATCAGCTTCTTTAATTTCAATAGCACTCTCCACTCTCATGTTATTAGATAATTCTAAATGATGATGTTTATTTTAATAGAGTCAGCTGAATGATGTAACAGTCCCATGACAGGAAAGAGGATGAAGAGAGCTAGTGAGAATAAAACGAAAAGCCTTTTATGAAGTTTTGCATATATGGCGTGATATGTGATGCATATTCCATACAAGTACAAACGAAGCCACTATACACATCAAGCAACTGGTGTGGTGTAAGGATGTATTAAAACAACCTCAAATCACCCAACCCCTTAGAAGCTTTTTTAGTTAGGTAAATAATGTGATCTCTCCAAGAAAGATCACGTAAAATGGAAGTGGAATATCATGAATTTTAAAAAATGGGCTGGGTTTGAGTTGTGTGTTTTCAAAGATCTTGCAGTTGCGGGGAGGATTTTGTTTTGTAGATAGATGACAGAACTGAATTTTTGAGGCATTTGAAAACAGTTATATTTTTTCAGCCTCAGTTAGAGAAATGATCATTTGCTTCAAGATCATTCTCTTAATAGCGGCTATTTAAGTGAATGGAACAATAAAGGGTGAAACTGTCAGCGTAAGAGTGGATAAATGATTATGTTTCAGAAAGAATATCGTTGATAAAAAGTTTGAAAACGGTTGAGAATAGAACAGGACCCTCTTTTAATAGATTCAAAGGTTATGTGGCCATCTTCAATTGTTGCTATAGAACAAATAAAAATAGATATAAGAAAAATAATTACAGAGGGAAGTTTTAATATCAAAGTCTTGTGCCAGACCCTATCGAAAGTTTTCGATATACCTAGTGCCACTGCAAAAAAATTCATCGACATACCGAAGAGCAGAGGCCCGGGAATAAGAGTGAAGGAAAACAATATCTCTAATAATATATTCTTTGCGAAATCCATAAAAAAGGGAAAATCAAAGATAAGATTAGAAGAATTACGAGGCTTCCAAATTTTCCTGTTAAAGGTGAATTCAAAAACGTTAAGAAAAAAACTTGGCTTAGGTCAATATAACGATATTTTGAGGGTTGAAAAAGGTTTCCAGTTTTTGGAACAAGTTAAATTAGCAGTAGCTCACAATAGGAGAGAAAGGTAGAAGTAGAAACACGGAGATGAAACAATTTTTCTAGGCGGGGTGCAAGCTCATAGGCACAAGTTTTAAGAACCTGAAGAAGACATGAAAAGATAAACCAAGATAATAATGTGATTTAAGAATTCAAGAGATAGAAATAATTTAACAGAATAAAGAAAAGAAAAAGAGGTTAATGTGATTAAGATAATAATGTGATTTAAGAATTCAAGAGATGGAAATAATTTAACGGAATAAAGAAAAGAGAAAAGAGGTTAATGTGATTAAGATAATAATGTGATTTAAGAATTCAAGAGATGGAAATAGTTTAACGGAATAAAGAAAAGAGATAGAGGTTAAGAAAAGATCAAGAATGTTGAATTCATCTCTTAGAAGGTGAAGGATGCGGAATAGGAGTTGCTCCATCTGCTCGAGGTTATTTTGAATATAGGATGGTAGCAGTATTCACCAGCTTTTAATTTAGAAGAGTGTTCTTGGCCTTGGTGAATACTGAAATTACCGAAAATGATGATTTCAGAATACGAAGAAGATAAGAGGTATTTGCTGTATTTTGGAGTTTCGATAGTCGAATATTTAGGACAGTCTGTTGAATTTCGTGATGAATAAACAGCACAAATGAATTTTATTTATAGATTGCCAAAAGAGCATAATCCATAAAATAGAAAGTTCATTTAGAGACCAAATTAGAAACACAACATTACTGTGTATGTATTCACATCAATTGTATTTGGTTGAACAAAATAAATTAATTTAAAATTTCAAAAAAACATTTAATTGTGTTTTGGAATTTTCCGTTTGCTTCGCTTTTAGGGACGGTATTTGTACTTGCAAGAATATACCTTTATAAATATAATTTGTGGTGCGGAGTCTGTAAAAATTTCGAATTTACCAAATTCGTCTCCAAGAATGATTCCAACAAACTTTTAAAACCGATTTCGATTCAGACTTCGATTGTTAGCTCCGATTCAGATTCCTGTTACAGAGACGGAATTAGATATATATATATATATATATATATATATATATATATATATATATATATATATATATATATATATATATATATATATATATATATATATATATATATATATATATATATATATATATATATATATATATATATATATATATATATATATATATATATATATATATATATATATATATATATATATATATATATATATATATATATATATATATATATATATATATATATATATATATATAGAGAGAGAGAGAGAGAGAGAGAGAGAGAGAGAGAGATAATTATTCGTATGATACGAATTTTCTTAGTCATTGTTATTAATTCTAATTTTGAACAATTTAACCTTGGTATGAACAAATAAAATCAACGTCAACATCATTGTTACCAAGTGTCTTTAATTGTTTATAATTTTATATTCCTTTTTGTAAATCTGCAGATTCAAAA
>SEYY01024528.1:60000-62500 GCA_009176605.1 Armadillidium nasatum | reverse complement strand
ATGAAAAATTTGCGCTCTTGATAATAATAATAATAATAATAATAATAATAATAATAATAATAATAATAATAATAATAATAATAATAATAATAATAATAATAATAATAATAATAATAATAATAATAATAATAATAATAATAATAATAATAATATAATAATAATAATAATAATAATAATAATAATAATAATAATAATAATAATAATAATAATAATAATAATAATAGTAATAATAATAATAATAATACGCTCTTGTTCACTTTTCGAATTTTCGAATTAGTATGGAATTAATATGTATGACTGATGATGTCTTCAGAGATTGGTGGAGAGTTTAATCAATCATAAAGTATTAAATTACTAGTAAATTCATCCGATGAATTTCTATGAAACAAAAAAATAAATTTTCTTTTAAAAAGAGCATTCCTGGAGTCTAAGTTCGTGTTTGTTAAAAAAATGGTACTCTTGGGAGTCAAAGGGAATTATAAGTCATCCGAAGAGGATGAGCTTTCATCCTAACGTGACCTGCTTGTTCAAAATCATCCTGACGTCACTATTTTTTATTTCGATGTTAAAAACTCGTTAACTTTGTCACTGGATGTGTTAAAATGTGTACGAAAAAGAAATTTAATGCAATATCCTGCTATGACTTCCTTTGAGTACCATTTGTTTAACAAACAGAAACGTTAAATCAGAAATACTTTCGTAATACAAAAATTGTTATTTGATCAATTTTAAGTTTAAATTTCTTAGCAACTATGAGGAAATGTATTTTTCTGAAAATATAAAGGGCTAGCTAGCAAATAGCTAACAACTGTAACTGGCTTCTATTTTCATATTTTATTTTTTTAAAGTATTGCAAATTTATGTATAAAATAAAATTCTATTCCCGGTAATGGACTGTGTTTTTATCACAGTCAAGTAATTCAAAAAATATTATTTGTTAGTTGTTAGTCAAACTTTGACCAAAAAAAAAAAAAAAAAAAAAAAAAAAAAAAAAAAAAAAAAAAAAAAAAAAAAAAATCAAATCAAATAAATTCAAATATTCATCGAATAAAAAATGAAGATTTCATAAATGCAAACCTCTTTTATGTATCTCAATTACATAAGTATAAGAATTCGATTAGCATTAAATTAAAATTCATATTAACTGCGTAAGTATATTTAGATTTATAATTTCCCCCCCAAAAATGTTGAAAATTTAGATTAAAAAAATTTTTAATTTAAAAAAAAACACACACACACACGCACACGCTCACTCTCACGCACACTAAGATGCACACGCACACGCACTCGCACACACACACTAAGACGCACACGCAGACTAACGCACACTCACACCTGAAAATGTTTCCAAACTTTCATGCTGGAAACTTTATATTACTAATATTTAATTTATGCAAACTCGTCACCAGGCAATAGAAGACCAGTTTTTGAATTCAAATCTCATCCAGAAGTTAAAGGAAAACCTGACGGGTATGTCTATTGACGAAAATGACAATTCTGTGGGTTGGCATGTTTTAATGGATTTCAGGTAATTTCATTTTATTTATTTATTTGTTTTACTTTTTTATATTGAATCGATCTTAATTTAATATTTTACTACTTAAAGTTATAATTAAGTGCCATTGTCCTAATTAAGTACAATTGTCCTACTTATATTTATAATTAAATTAATTGTCCTAATTATAATTATAATTAAGTACAATTGTCCTACTTACGTTTATAATTAAGTTCAATTGTCCTAATTATAATTAAGTACAATTGTCCTAATTATAATTAAGTACAATTGTCCTAATTATAATTAAGTACAATTGTCCTACTTACATTTATAATTAAGTTCAATTGTCCTTATTATAATTAAGTACAATTGTCCTTATTATAATTAAGTACAATTGTCCTAATTATAATTAAGTACAATTGCCTAATTATAATTAAGTACAATTGTCCTAATTATAATTAAGTACAATTGTCCTAATTATAATTAAGTACAATTGTCCTACTTACATTTATAATTAAGTTCAATTGTCCTTATTATAATTAAGTACAATTGTCCTTATTATAATTAAGTACAATTGTCCTAATTATAATTAAGTACAATTGTCCTACTTACATTTATAATTAAGTTCAATTGTCCTAATTATAATTAAGTACAATTGTCCTTATTATAATTAATTACAATTGTCCTTATATATAATTAAGTACAATTGTCCTACTTATAATTATAATTAAGTACAATTGTTCTACAGATTTTAAACATTGACCCAAGAAAAGGAAAACTTTTACGAATCGTTGACATGCCTTCAAGAAACATAACTTCAACTTGTTGGGGAGGACCCGATTACTCTACGCTCTTCGTCACTTCTGCAGGAAAAGGGTGTGAAATTGAAATTGCAGATTATCCTGACACAGGGAAAACATTTGCAGTTACAGGACTCGGTGTTAAGGGTCTCCCGCCAAAAAAATTCAAAGTTAATGACATTTCAAAGTTCCTGGAATCATAATA
>SEYY01024528.1:47500-55000 GCA_009176605.1 Armadillidium nasatum | reverse complement strand
TACAACGAACACTGCTCTTCTGAACTCTCTCGTCGCATACCTTCTCAACTGAGAAGGGCACGAGCTAAACGCTTTCTATACAGTCTCCACCTTTCTCTGTTCAACTCTCTAACAACAGACCTAACAGGTATGCTCAATTTTAAATGTATTCAACTGGTAAAATCTAGAGCACATTCCCTTTATCTAACTTCTCAACTTCTTTTGACTTACACACTCTCAAACGCCGTGTATCGAGGTACGTCAGCGATTAACTGGCCATGATTTTGACTTCTCTCAAACTCTGTTCCGTTATTTCTCCAACTCTGATGAAATTTGGTAGGGTTCTGGCCTTTGTCCACCAGATAGTATATATATATATATATATATATATATATATATATATATATATATATATATATATATATATATATATATATATATATATATATATATATATTTGCGGCAGGACTAGCAACCCGTTCTTATAATTATTGCTTACTGCTTGTAAGAACTCCAGAACAAGTATGAGAATCCACTGTTCCGAGTAGTATGGTCTTCTGGAGACCTTCTCTTCATCTAACATCTTTAGATGTTAATAATTAACTTAATAAATTATTAAGTTGATTAAGATTAGGACATAACTAACACAATTACTCATTTCAATTTCAATAATATATTATTATTATATATATATATATATATATATATATATATATATATATATATATATATATATATATATATATATATATATATATATATATATATATATATATATATATATATATATATATATATATATATATATATATATATATATATATATATATATATATATATATATATTATATATATATATATATATATATATATATATATATATATATATATATATATATATATATATAAATATTTATTATAATATTACTTATATTATGTTTATTAATTCTATTTAATTAAAAAATTCTAAAAGCTACTACAGTTTTTTTGATGTATGAAATAAATCAGCATAATTTTTTTTTTATATTTTATATTTAATAAAAATAATATATATAATATATATATATATATATATATATATATATATATATATATATATATATATATATATATATATATATATATATATATATATATATATATATTATATATATATATATATATATATATATATATAATATATATATATATATATATATATATATATATATATATATATATATATATATATATATATATATATATATATAATATATATATATATATATATTATATATATATAATATATATATATATATATATAATATATATATATATATATATATATATATATATATATATATATATATATATATATATATATATATATATATATATATATATATATATATATATATATATATATATATATATATATATATATATATATATATATATATATATATATATATATATATATATATATATATATATATATATATATATATATATATATATATATATTATATATATATATATATATATATATATATATATATATATATATATATATATATATATATATATATATATATATAATATATATATATATATATATATATTACTTAATCACATCTTTATTCTATATTTTATGACCTTACAAACTTTGAAATGTTATTTATTTTGTATTTTTTTGGCGGGAGTCCTTTGACACCTAGTCCTGTAACAGTAAAGATTTTCCCCGTATCTGGATAAAGTTCAGTTTCCTTCTCATGACCCATTCCTGCAGAAGTGACGAACAGCGTAGAGTAATCTGGTCCTCCCCAACAGCATGAAGTTATATTTCGTACAGGCATGTGAAGAATTCTAAGAAGCTTCCCTTCCTTAGGGTCAATGTTTAAAATCTACAAAAATAATTAGACTTTTTCAATGATTTTCATATACAAGGAATATTATATTTGAAATAGATTCGATATTAAATAAGTGTATCTTTAATATAAATTTACCTGAGATCCTTCATAACAAGCCACCCACAAATTGTCATTTTCGTCAATACACATGCCGTCAGGAAATCCTCTTACTTCTGCATGAGATTTGTATTCAAAAGCAGGTCTTCTATTGGCTGATGAAAGTTTATATATAAATAATTTTGGCAATAGTAATTTACACGCTTTAAGTTTTTTTTTTTATAGGTGTGTGTGTTTTGCATGATTTAATATGTAGCATTTGGCAAAAATCTTTAATATTTAAAGAAGGATTAAATAAGTGTTGGTTAAATTTGTTTTTTTAATGAGAAGAAAGTAAGAGGTTTAAAAAGAATGAAAATTAGAACAATACCTGAAGTCTTCTTTGCCTACTTCCGTTTAAATGGAACTGAACCAGATAGAGGAAATTATATAAGGAGATATGGGTTCAGATCCCCTTGTTACGCAAATCACTAGAAACCAAGAACAAAATTCAGCAGGAAAAGGAGTCGTAGACAGCGATGAGAATTAATAATATGAATCCTAAGTAAGAATATAGGTCTCCTAACGTAAAGTGTTGAGAATCTACTAAATTCTTAAGTATCTACAACCTGAATGCATCAAAGAACCAGAGACTAGGATTTCCTTGAAGGTACAAAATAGGTCAATTTTAATCGGAAATTGATCTAGAAAACTTGTTAGTCAATTTTCCTACCCTGTATTGAATAACAGGAGGTGAAAAAAGGATACATATGAAAAAAGTTTTAACTTAAAATCTGAGAGAGAAGGGGAAGCAAAAAGTATAAGTAAGTTTATGGCTCATAAATCCAGCAACGTAAAGGTAAAGAATACACAACACCAATAGAGGAAAGAGTAAAAATTTTCCGAAGGGTTTCATGTAAAAAAACAAAAAAGCTCTTCTTTAAATGAATTCTGGGTCCTCCAAATACTAACCTGAGAGGAACAAAAAATATCTGTTATCCTGAATAAAATAAAATAAAATAAATATAATCTCTAAGTAAAACCAAAAGCAAAGAAATGGCAACATTTTTAGGTTACCAAAGCTGGAAAGAAATGTGGAAACTTTTGAGTTCAAAGGCATAAACTTATCATGTAAAAGATAACTGGAGACTCAATATGCTGTCTGATATCAGATTTTGCCGAATTTAAGATAATTTATGCGATTAATTATTACTGAATTTAACAAAACTAAATTAAAACAATAAATTGTTTCAAACAAAAATGCAGAAAGCATAAAACCAAAATTTTCATTGTTTCATGAAAATTTTTAGAATTTCACAAAGGAAGTAGTAACATATCAGTATATCGAAAATGGGACGCAGGGGTAAAGCCCAAAGGTAAGTACCCCATCGAGCAAGGTAAAACACCAGTTACCCTCATCCCCCTACCTTCCAAATCTCTTGAAATTTTTTAAATGAAAAAAAAAAAAAAAAAAAAATTTTTAAAATAAAATAAAAACAATTGAAAATAATTAAAAATGATTTAAAAATAAAAAGGCTAAAAATAATTTCAATAAATAAATAAAAAATTAAAAATGAATAAAAATAATTATAAAATTAATAATAAAAAAAAGAATATCAGAAAAATATAATACCTAGGCATCACTTCCCATTCCCTGAATCCCACACGGTATCGGTATCTCCACGGAAGGCTGTATCGGTATCTCAGTATCGGTATGGTACAAGTATCCTGTATCGGTAAGTATCGGTATCGGTATCGGTAAAAATTTTGGTAGGGTTAGTAGTCTCCTGCAAGTGTTACTCCGCAAAGGTGGAAACCCCTATCCTCATTAAAAGTATTTTTGTATACTCGACACAATCTTCCACACAACTATGATATCTTCTTCGAAAACACTCAACTCAGACCTTCCTCTGTTCTTAATATTCTTGGTGTTTCTTTTTCTCGTGATTTTTCTTGGAAAGATCACTTTACCTTCAAAGAGGTTAGGTGCTCTGAGGCGCCTTCAGTATTACTTTAATCCACCCCAGTTGCTTGCACTGTATAGGGGTGTTGTTCGCCCCTGTATGGAGTATGCGTCATACATCTGGGGTGGTTCCACTCATACAGCTCTCCTAGAGAAGGTGGAGTCTAGGGTTTTCGTCTTACCAACTCTCCTGTTCTCACTAATTCTCTCCAGTCTCTTTCTGCCCTTCGGATGGTTTCGTCCCTCTCTCTATGCTGTCGCTATTACAATGGACACTGCTCTTCTGAACTCTCTCGTCACATACCTCCTCCACTGAGAAGGGCTCGTACAACCCGTCTTTCTACACAGTCCCATCCTTTCTCTGTCCAACTCTCTGACCTCAGACTTAACCGCTATGCTCTGTCCTACATGTCCTCTACTGGTAAAGTCTCGAACACACTCCCTTCTTCTATTTTCCCAACTTACTATGGCTTACACACCTTCAAACGTCGTGTATCAGGTCACGTCGGCCTTTAATCTGACCAGGATCCTGTCTTTCCAACTAACTCTGGTGGAATTTTAGTAGGCTCTGGCCTTTGCCCACCAGAGGTATATATATATATAATATAATATATATATATATATATATATATATATATATATATATATATAATATATATATATATAATATATATATATATATATATATATATATATATATATATATATATATATATATATATATATATATATATATATATATATATATATATATATATATATATATATATATATATATATATATATATATATATATATATATATATATATATATATATATATATATAATATATATATATATATATATTATATTATATATTATATATATTTTATATATAGAGAAACGTTAATTGACATAAGTAATATACATGGTGCTTTTGAATGGAAAAATGGCCTAACGGTCTTTTCTGCAATTGTGCGCTATGATGCAACTTCAGGGACCTTCCTGATCTTTTAATGTCGGTACCCGGACCTCCCACGGACCCGGTCTCCCGATTCGAGTTGATTTCAGGAAAAAAAAGGGTCAGGAAAGAGAGTGAGTTGAACCTAGCAATTCTGCAAGCTTAGGAAACTTCCTGAAACCGATTTTGAGGGGTTCAAGGGGTCTCACAGGGACCCCTTCTCCCGAATTTAGTCCAATTTCGATGGATTTGACCTTCCAAAACGGTGTCAGGAAAGAGCGTGAGATTGAGCAGAGTGATTTGCAATTGCAAATCAAACTCCAGTTCGGCCATTTTTCCAGTCAAAAGCGCCATGTATACTACTGACATATGCATGCTCCATAAAAAGGGTTACATTCAAATAGATTCTTGGGGCAGAGAGCCCCCTCAGATACTGTATCCTTTCTTTACATGAAAATTTTATGCATATAAATAAACAAATGAATGTTAGGTGTTACTCACTTATATCTCCGGTTTCGAAGGAGTAATCGAAAGCATCTACTCTAAATTGCAACGTATCTATGTAATAAAGAGTTTTGTTGTCTCTACTCCAAGCCAAACCGTTTGATATTCTAATCTGTTATTTAAAAATGAGAGAGAGAGAGAGAAAGGTAAAGAGAGAGAGGTCGAGATAGAGAGTAAGAGAGAGAGAAAGAGAGAAAAAAGAGAAAAAATAGAGAAAGAAACAAGAGAAAGAGAAAGAGATTAGTGGTTTTCACTTGTGTTCTAAAACAATTTTTTGTTTTTGTAAACATTTTGCTAGAATTTAATTTCATTTTTTAAAAAAAAATATTAGCTTTTTATTTATTTATAAAATTATTAAGCATTATTATTATTATTATTATTATTATTATTATTATTATTATTATTATTATTATTATTATTATTATTATTATTATTATTATTATTATTATTATTGTTATTATTATTATTATTATTATTATTATTATTATTATTATTATTATTATTATTATTATTATTATTATTATCATTATTATCTTTTGTTTTTGTATGAACCATTTTGTATTTGCAGGAATGCAATTATTTTTTATTTTTTGTATTTTATGTGAAAAGAAATTTGTTTCAAATCAATGACGTTTACTTTTATATAATATAATCAATTAATCTTTTTAACTCTTAACATAATTTTATAATTTAAAATTTGATTTATTGAATTTACTTATTTTTTTTTAGAAGTAAATATTAATTTGCATTAAAAAAAAAAAAAAAAAAAAAAAAAAAAAAAAAAAAAAAAAAAAAAACTTACATTTGAGACAAGTCCTGAAATTTTGACGTCAGAATCAATCGAGTATAAAGAACCCAAATTTTCTTCAAACACTTTTTCAATATCCTTAATTGTAGTGCCTATTATTATTATTATTATTATTATTATTATTATTATTATTATTATTATTATTATTATTATTATTATTATTATTATTATTATTATTATTATTATTATTTATTATTATTATTATTATTATTATTATTATTATTATTATTATTATTATATTATTATTATTATTATTATTATTATTTATTATTATTTATTATTATTTATTATTATTATTATTATTATTATTATTAATAAAATATATATTTATATATTAAAAATAATTATTTTAATAAATTAATATTATATATATAATAATATATATATATATTATATATATATATATATATATATATATATATAATATAATATATATATATATATATATATATATATATATATATATATATATATATATATAATATTATATAATATATATATATATATATATATATAATATATATATATATATATATATATATATATATATATATATATATATATACTATATAAGCATCTCTATTCAAGGAAAATCAGATTCCATTTGAAGTAGAACCATTTCCACTTGCTATTCGAACAACCTAGGCAATTTGAGCTCTGAAATGTGACTTACCTCTTTCAAATCTATAATCTTTTAATCCCTTTACCTGGTGATAGAAACTTTATCATACTTCCCCGTCGTCAAGCTCTGAAGATCTAGGTCTGTTAAAAATGGAAGCAAATGCTCTTTTTCGATCTTCAAACCGATGTGAATAAAGATTTTGTTTGCATTACTCATGGAGTAACTTCGAAATGAGACTGTCATTACTGATGGGCAGTCTAATTATCATTGGAGGGATTAGGACATGAAAATCATATATATATGAATAGATGGTTGGAAAATGGACACATGCCAATATATACGAAATTGAACTGTGTCTCTTTGTTATATTTTCCATTACATATCTACCAAACATAATATAATATGATATAATATAATATAATATAATATAATATAATATAATATAAAAACGGTCACGAAGTTTCTTTTCATGACTAGGAAGAAATATAACATTAATTTATTGCTATGACTTTTGCATTCAAGAGTGCGAGAATCAGAGCAAACTCAACCAGAAACTTCTCACAGATCATGATCCTTTTCGAAGGCTTTGATGAGGTCTTTTTATCAATACATCAACTTTAATGAACCTTTCTTGCAACTTTCATTCTCCTTCATTGTCTTCGGTCCTTTGCCGAAGATAATTTTGCTTTTGGAATTGTCATTCATAGTTTATGTCTATTATTCTTCCTCAGTAGTCATATTATTTATGATTATCGTCA
>SEYY01024528.1:40000-42500 GCA_009176605.1 Armadillidium nasatum | reverse complement strand
ATACTCCATACAGGGGGAAACAACACCCCTATGGAGAGCAAGCAGCTGGGGTGGAGTGAAGAAATTCTGACGGCCTAACCTGATAGAACGCCTAACCTTTTAGAAGCTTGTTTATAAAGTGAAGCAATATGATCTTTCCAAGAAAGTACACGAGAAAAAGAAACACTAAGAACATTAAGAAGAAGATATCATAGTGCAGTGAAACACTTTCAAATTGAAAAGAGCAGTGAAGGGTTTAGTCATCGCCATAGTAGTTGATAGGAGACGAAGTAACAGATAGAAGGTTATTAATGAAAAGCAGAAAAAGTGTTGGGAATAGGACAGATCCTTGAGGAACTCCACTATTAATAGAACTGCTATAGAACGACCAAAAGGAAATCAGAAAGGAGGAGAGACTCCGAAAGAGGGAAGTTTGGAAATCAAAGCATTTTGACAGGCTCTATCGAAAGCTTTCGATATGTCCAGTGCCGAAGAGCAGAAAACCAAGAATCAGAGAAAAAAGAAAGAAGATCACCAGTATAGCGTTTCTTACAAAAGCCATAATGGCGATCAAAGATAAGACTAGAAGAATTGAAATGTTTTCAAATCTTACTGTTAAGAATAGATTCGAAACATTTAGAAAGAACGGAAGTCAAAGAAATGGAACGGTAGCTAGAGGGTTGAGATGGGTCCCCCTTTTTCATTACAGGCTGATTGAGCACACATTTCCAGCAAGAAGGGAAGGGTGAAATAGAAATACATAAATGAAATAGTTTACCAAAGCAGGGGGAAAGCTCGGAAGCACAAGTTTTGAGAACCACAAGAGGGATACCATCAAGATCTTATGCCATCTTAGTGTTAATCTCAGAGAATGCAGAAATGACGTCTTTATAAGAAACTACAATTTCTGGCATATATATATATATATATATATATATATATATATATATATATATATATATATATATATATATATATATATATATATATATATATATATATATATATATATATATATATATATATATAGATAGAGAGAGAGAGAGAGAGAGAGAGAGAGAGAGAGAGAGAGAGAGAGAGAGAGAGAGAGAGAGAGAGAGAGAGAGAGAGAGAGAGAGAGAGAGAGAGAGAGAGAGAGAGAGAGAGAGAGAGAGAGAGAGAGAGAGAGAGAGAGAGAGAGAGAGAGAGAGACAGAGAGAGAGAGAGAGAGAGAGAGAGAGAGAGAGAGAGAGAGAGAGAGAGAGAGAGAGAGAGAGAGAGAGAGAGAGAGAGAGAGAGAGAGAGAGAGAGAGAGGGTGAGTTTTGCTGTTCCTTTCGAATTCGTTAGTCCCTTTTCAACACTTTCTGTGAAGCTTTCAAAAGTATACAGTATCTTCAAGTTCCGCTTTGTGCATTAGTGGTTATTTATATCTTCCGTTCTTTAAAGTCGAAAATATCTCAATTAGTGGTTTTCTTGAAACTTTTAAGTGTCATTCAAATTTTAATAATCCTGTGCTGTATAAAATAATAATTACAAAATGTTGAATCTTTAATTTTTTTAAAATCCTAGTGGTAAAAGATAGCGTCTCTTCTTGTTGTCTTTCTGTTTTTGGCCCCATTCCTGTAGTTTAGTTAGAGAGATCGTAGGTTCTCTGTTCTACTTTATTATAAGTTTAATTATTATTTTTATCATCATTTAAATTCCCTTCTTCTCTTTTATCTGTTTGAAACGAAGCAAACTTGAAGGTAAGATAATTATTTATTATTATTTATTATTTATTTCTAATTATTCTACAGTACTCCTTCACTTGATGACCCTGGAGTGACTGGAGCTTTCGTCAGATCTGTTTCCTCTGCGTTAGCCCGTGGATACCTCTTGAATTCATCAGCTGTTAATGCATCCGCTGCTAATGGCTCTTCTATTCCCTTGTTACGGCGAGCTTACCACTATTTTTGGTCTGCCTAAATTCAGGAATGATTTTCAGTTGACTTTCTTGGTCACTGATGTTATTAAGCCTTTTCTAGGTATGGACGTCTTCCACCACTACGGTCTACTCATCGACTGTGGGAATTTCACCATCTTAAACCCTAAAACTGACCTTCAATTCAATTTTGTTTCTTGTGAAGTTTCCTCTCCAATTCTATTTCTTATATCTGCTTTTTTTCCTTCTGTAAAAGGCCAACTGTTATTGTTTTAATTATTATTATTATTATTATTATTATTATTATTATTATTATTATTATTATTATTATTATTATTATTATTATTATTATTATTATTACATTTCGATTTTTTATTTTAAATTCTACAAGCAGCCAAAGGATTGCTGAGTTATATCATCAAATGGAGTGGAAGGTCTTTCATTAGGAATGTCCGACTATTAAAATCTGTTCAATATCTGCAGGAATACTCTGCAGAGGAAAGAAAATTATTGCTTCTCACAGGAATTTCCTACTGAGGAAATTTGGTCGATACCTAGAGGAATACTCTCCAGAGGAATAAAAATTATTACCTCTCACAATTCTACTTTAAAAATTCTAT
>SEYY01024528.1:10000-17500 GCA_009176605.1 Armadillidium nasatum | reverse complement strand
TGACAATGACGATAAAACGAAAAATTTTTCTTCTGTAGGCTAAAAATTTTATTCTTGGAATTTGGAACTTAGTGAAAATTCTTCCATTTCTTTTACTAATTCTAAAGTGTGCCCCAGATATTTTAACTTTGACTTAACAGATGAAGGAATCAACCTACGTCTGTATCATTGGACTATCTTTCTCTGTTACGTTGCTGGAATTGGTGGTGGGTTTGCTATATTCTTTTTCATGGTTTTTAAGATTGATTTTCAGTTTGGGTGTTTTATTTTCTTTGTAAAAACAGCTATCTTTGTCAAACAAAATCATATTATAATATAATAGGAAATAAATCATCATGTCTACATCGTGGGGTTGGAAATGATATGGAGTTCTTCTTGCTATCAAGCCAAGTTGCTAACATTGCAGTGTTCACGGTATATTTGTGGATGTGGAGCCCACTTCTTGATCTACTATCATACATCCCTTATAGTTCTAGTATGTCCTCTAGAGGAGAGGTTGAGTTAAATTTTAAAAAAAAGTTCTAAAAGTTCTATATAAGGGAAATAAATTTTTATTTTTTTTTTTTATTTATTTATTTATTACTAATTTACTATTTTAAAGATCCTTAAAATATAACTTTTTCGATTTTTTATGCTTTTCCGTTAATTATTTTTTTACTAGTTAATAAATATTTATTTTTTATTTGTCATGATTTTTTGGGAGCTAAATAAGAGTGACCAAATCACAAACTAAAATTTGGGGTTTTAAAACAGTAGATAAAGAAAACTCTTTAAGCAAACTACCCAATTTATCAAATACACCGAACCTAACCTAACCTAACCTAACCTAACCTAACCTAACCTAACCTAAACCTAACCTAACTTATATGAACCTAACCTAACTTATACGCAAGTAAAATATAATTATAAATATTTTACTCATATTGTTTTACTATATATGTTATATGAGCATAGAAAATAATATAATGAATAAATATCATTGTAATTTTAAGCTCTATTCATAATACTGTGCAAGAGAATAAAATATAAACTGTATTTGCATAATGTATTAACATAATTGCATATTTATTATTACTAATATTTAATTACATATATTATATATATGTATATATATATATACTATATATATATATATATATATATAATATATATATATATATATATATATATATATATATATATATATATATATATATATATATATATATATATATATATATACATCAGTGACTGGCGAATCCGGCAACTTTCTAATCCGAATACAGTCAATTTTGAATTTCTCGGATCCGAATCCGAATCCGACTCTGAATCCATGAAGAATCTTCGAACCGGATTCAATTCGCATTATATTATTATAATTAATTATTATTATGATCATTTTTATTATCCTTATCGCTGTAATAACTATTACTACAGTTTAAAAAAAAAAAAAAAAAAAAAAAAAAAAAGTTATTTAGTTTTAATTAATTTAAATATTTATTTGTTTTTTCATTTTATTATTATAATAGTTTGATCGTAAAAGACAAGATCATGCTTTGCTTAAGATTTAAACAAACATACATACATACATACATACATACATACATACATACATACATACATACATACATCCTCTCGATCAATGCTTAATCATTTCACGATGCTGTATCATCATTGTAAAGTCCTCTTCCTCAGATGTTTCATGAGCTTTCGTCTTCTTCTCGTACTCTTGAGAGGACGAGAAGTACTCGTACGAAAATTCTCGTACGAGAGTACGAGAATTAATCTTATCTGTAAAATAAGGCCGCATCTTCTTTAAAACGCCTAAAATTTCTCGCCTCACAAGCCGATATCTTAATGATTTTAAGCTCCCATATTTCAACATTTTCATGTTGTATATATCTTTTTGTATTAAATTTTCAAACCTTATTCGTTTAACTCTCCCGGTTTGAATTATATCTCTGACTTTATCGTATGTATAATGGTTCTTTAACTCTATTCCACTTCTTATTCATCTATAACACAATATAAACTCGTATTTGCAGTATCAGAAACTAATCTTCAATAATATAACCTCGTTCTACGAAGGCAAATCCCTATATATTACTCTGATACTTAATATTATTCCTTCTTAACATATTAAATCTAAAGGTTCACGAAAACCAAATCGCTTTAGCATGTCATTGCAACATCGATAGATCAAATCTTACAAACGATTGGTAGCCATCGCTTCAGGATGTCCCTCAAAACGCCTTCAGGAAAGAGCACAGCTACGCCACACTTTAGGGGATGGGTTTTAAGAGGGGTTATTTTCTCCAAATAGGTTTAAGTATGTGCAAGGACTGGGGCTAGCACCATTTTTAACTGTTCCTCCAGGGTACCATCTAAAATATGCCCAGGAAAGAATGTGGGTAATGCATCCTCTTTTGGGTGTTCCTAACCTTCAAAAAATAGGCCCAGAAAAGAGTATGGAGCGGGTCTAACCCATTTCTTAACGTCCCTCCAAAATGTCTCTCAAAATACCTTAAGGAATGAGTGTGGTTACACATAATATTTTGGGGTTCCTAACTCCCTAAAAATAGGTTCAGGAAAGAGCGTAACAGAATTTTTTTGCAACATTGCAATATTTTATGCAATATTACTTTGCAACACTTGCAACATTGCTCCCCTTAAAAATCCTAACCATGCATCATTATTCTCTATGAATTAGTTTAACCTCAGTATCTAAAAGGCCCATGAAAGAGAGTGGCTCTTTCCCCTCAATGACCTTGTACCCATCTGTCAATCGTGGTTGGTATACTAACACACACACACACACACACACACATATATATATATATATATATATATATATATATATATATATATATATATATAATATATATATATATATATATATATATATATATATATATATATATATATATATATATATATCCAGTTGAGGTATTGTTATCACTATCTATTTCACTATTCCTACTACAAATATTTATGGTGAAATGGGACCGAGAGATATTATAAATTGATACGCTTTAACTTCTTTTAGTAAATACCATAACTTGTCTCTTTTTATCTTATTTTATTCTACCTTTTAAAAAATTGATTCATTCATTATCAGTTAATTTATATTACTCTGAAATTGTTGTATTTATTAAATTTTATTATAGTTACGAAATATATAGCAAATTATTTTTGGATACGTTGCACAGTATTTACCTCTAAATTTATTTTTAAAATCTAAGTGTGATTTTTTAATTTTTCAGTATCAAATTTTATAGAACAAACGAAAAAAATTTAGAGTCAAGATATAGTCCAAGCTATTCTTTCAAAATGTATTCCTAATATATAGTATATGAATCCATTGGTATTTTAAAGTTTTAGATTCTAATATGGTTTTAAGTGCCAAACGTAACTTTGTTTGGCCTCCCTAAAAGCCGGACTAATCTAATAGCCACAAAAACCTCGCTTTCTCGTAGCGAAAAATTTGATTTGACAAAAAAAAAAAAAAAAAAAAAAAAAAAAAAAAAGAAAGAAAGAAAAAAAAAAAAAACGTTGCTATTACTCTATTACTGTGTCATACGCTCATTTGCTAAATTTTAATATATTTGAAAACAATAAATTTTCAAATTTGTAAATTTATAAAGAATTGCAATCGGTAAGGAAAATTTAAAAGAAGATAAAATGGCGATATAAATTCAATTTTATTCTATAATGTGTATCCGATAGCGATAAGTTTAAAAAAAAAAACATACATCTGTAAATAAATGTCTCCGATGGTGAGGTTGGTATGGCAACGAAAGCTGGCTTGTTCTGGTACATTGTATCCTTTCTTAATCAATTCAAGGCATTATTCTAATTTCCACTTTACTGAACGTCGGCTCTCCTCCTTTAGACTTCATCTCTTATTCTTTATTGATGCTCAGGTGTTTATTCTGATAGCAAACCTACTCTGCTCCTACCTATAGTCTCTATCTTCAATTTTCAATTTCAATTTCAATTTCTATCTTCAATTGTTGTGTTTATGTGTGCAATGGCGATATTTGTCCTGGTATCTCAGATTTGGATTCTTCTACAAACTAAATTACATTTTTCTCTTAACTCAAGTTTCTATCTTAAATTTTACAACTACTTAAACAATAAAGTAGAGCCCGTTCGCTCGTCATTTTCCTGAAATTATCAGTCTTGATGGTTCTAATGTTCATCGCCTTTAATTACTTTCCATAAATTATCAAGATACAGCTGGTAAACTATACTACCATTTCTTCATTCGGAAATAGCCTAGAAGAGATTGACCTCTCGCTACGCACCGTTTTGAAGATGAACAAAAAATGGTAAACCATTTCTAAACTTCTAATCGTTCTAGCTATTCTATTAAACTCTTTCCTCCTCCGGGTTTGTCCTATCACATTCTTTCTGTTCTTTCTGTATGCTCTTCTATCTTTTCAAACTTTCCGAAAGAAAGACCCCACACTTACGTCAAGGAAAAGTTTTTGGAATTTTAGTTACACAAAATGGATGGACTTGAAGCCATACTTCTTTGGTTTATCTTGTAATGATTATTGCATTCCGTTGGAAGGGTCTTTCTGAGTATGCAGAACGCATAACTGTAGTGACTTTCTTTGTGATGGAGGCGTACATTCAAAATTCTCTCCATTAACAGAAATTAAGAAATCTTGGTTTAACTCTTCGTGCTCTCTGACAATTCGCAGCAGGGACCCTTACGTACAGGAATTACCATCATAATTAAACTCCAGAAACTCATCCAACTTATATTTCATTCCGGAATCAAGATAAAAGTAAAGCAACTTTTCTAAAATTATAATAATCTTTCGGATACCTCTTAATGATGAGCATCTGATATTTTGCATAAATGTTAACAAAAGCTAAGCTTCTTACACTAACCTTTCTCTAATACCTCATAGCTCTGTGAATATATTTTTACCTTCTGTTAAAGCTGAACTCTTTGCTCAAACCATTTCCTCTAATTCAAGTTTTCATTGTTCTAGATATTTCCTTCCTTCTTTCCTTTTCGACCCTCTCTAACTCGTTTATGTATAACTTTGTAATTTTTTCTAAATATATTATTTATGTTCTCTCTGAACTTTAACACTAAGAAGGCTTTTTGTCCTGCTATAGTTCTTAATACATTTGCATCCTATCATATGTCCTGACTTGGTAAACTGGTTAGTCTCTATCTTTCCATTTTTTCATTTTCTTCTTGCTGAGAGAGAGGGCTCATTCAACCTCTGCCGATATATATATATATATATATATATATATATATATATATATATATATATATATATATATATATATATATATATATATATATATATATATATATATATATATATATATATATATTATATATTTAATATAAATATATATATAAAATAATACACACGCAAATAACACTCACACACACACAAATATACACACGAAAATATACATACACAAATGCACACTATATATATATATATATATATATATATATATATATATATATATATATATATATATATATATATATATATATATATATATATATATATATATATATATATATATATATATATATATATATATATATATATATATATATATATATATATATATATATATATATATATATATATATATATATATATATATATATATATATATATATATATATATATATATATATATATATATATATATATATATATATATATATATATATATATATATATATAATACACTACTTTGTTTATGAACATCATTATTTCCCTTTTTGGACACTGCAAAAAGGAGCAATATTAAAATTCCAAACTCTATTTTTCCCTTATTAATCAAAATCCTTTCCACAATCTCGTTTTTAGAAAGGAAAACGCAGAAGGCTTCATCGATCTATGTCCTAAGTCTCATTTGGTCTAAGAATATACCCATTTACACCCTTCTGCAATCTACGATCAAGCATCTCTTTTTTTTTTCGTCTTTGTTGCAATAGTTTTTCTTATTCGGTCAAAAGGAAATTGAAGAAATTTCTTTTGTGTGCCGCTCGTTGTCATTTTAATAATTTTTTTTTTTTTTTTCGTTTTCCACCTTGAAATTTTTTATTAGTTTTGCGTATTGTTTTTTTTTTTGTAAAGGAGTACATTTGGTAGAAATATTATTTGCTAGAAATATTATTTGTTAGAAATCTTATTTGCTAGAAATCTTATTTACTAGAAATCTGTTTTGTTTACCATAATTTATGTACAATTCTGTTATTATGATGCAGTATTTTAGAAGTTTGTTTTCATTTTACATTTGTTCTAAAGTGGGGATCAAAATCGGATTATAAAGTGAATTAAATTAAAATTGAAATCGTTTAATAATAATAATAATAATAATAATAATAATAATAATAATAATAATAATAATAATAATAATAATAATAATAATAATAATAATAATAATAATATTATATATAATAATAATAATAATAATATAATAATAATAATAATAATAGTAATAATAATAATAGTATTAATATTAATTATAATAATAATAATGATAATAATAATAATAATATAATAATAATAATAATAATAATAATAATAATAATAATAATAATAATAATAATAATAATAATAATAATAATAATAATAATAATAATAATAATAATAATAATAATAATAATAATAATAATAATAATATAATAATAATAATAATATAATAATAATAATAATAATAATAATAATAATAATAATAATAATAATAATAATAATAATAATAATAATAATAATAATAATAATAATAATAATAATAATAATAATAATAATAATAATAATAATAATAATATATAATAATAATAATAATAATAATAATAATAATAATAATAATAATAATAATAATAATAATAATAATAATAATAATAATAATAATAATAACTAAAAATTTACAATTCCTAAATTTTTATTCAGAAAGGAAATTTAAATTTAAATTATTTCTCTAATAGAATGTTAAATAATTTTTAAGTAAATGGTTTAATATTTAAAAAATCAATGAACATTTCAAAATATTAATAATATAAGTCCTCTAGAGCGATAAGGTGCATCAAGTAATAATAGTAATAATAATAATAATAATAATAATAATAATAATAATAATAATAATAATAATAATAATAATAATAATAATAATAATAAATAATAATAATAATAATAATAATAATAATAATAATAATAATAATAATAATAATAATAATAATAATAATAATAATAATAATAATAATTCATATATGGTATATTCATATATTATTAATTAAAATAATACCAGTAATTTTATAATACTTTACAAGTAAATATAAACATAATCACGTGACAAAGACATCCATAAAAAAACGATTCATGAATCTTTTTTTAAGACAAGTCCTACATGGCGAATCCCTCATCAAATCAGAAGCCTCAGACATTCGTTTATCGGCGTTTATGCTTTTTTAGTTTTTTATTTTTTTTTTTTTTTTTTTTTTTTTTTTTTTTTTTTTTTTTTTTTTTT
>SEYY01024528.1:0-2500 GCA_009176605.1 Armadillidium nasatum | reverse complement strand
TTTTTTTTTCTTCTTCTTCTTCTTCTTTTTTTATTCTTGTGTATGTTTTCGTATTTCACTTCTTTCTTTACTCATATCTTTATTTTTTTTTTTTTTATTTATTTTTTTATTGAATAAACTTTTCATGTACCTCAATGTCTTCAGAAATGTTCTATAGTAGAATATTATAAAATGTAAATGGCTATTCTATATATATATTATAATAAATTAAAATTATATTAAAAAAAAAAAAAAAAAAAAAAAAAAAAAAAAAAAAATCATATAATATAATAAGCCATATTACTAGTAGGTTTATTTTAGTACAATTTTATTGCGTTTTTTTGTTCTTCATTTTTTGAGTCTATGGGATATTATTATATAGAATGGGGTGTAGCTTACTGCTTGTCGTGCTATAGTAGCCTGTAGAAAAGTTCTAGGTTGGTGGTGTTTCGTAGGTATTCCTCGTTCAGTTTAATTATTTAAATGGAGCTTTTAGGAATAAAATACAAAAAATAAAAAATAATTGCATTCCTGCAAATACAAAATGGTTCATACAAAAACAAAAGATAATAATAATAATAATAATAATAATAATAATAATCAAGTGATATAGATTAAATAATACATAATAAATATAAATATTAATAATAATATAATATAAAAATATTATATATAAGAGTATAATTAAATATATAAAATAATAATAAAAAAATAATAATTAAATATTTAAAATATTTTATATATCTCGAAATACCTGCATAAAATAATAATATCTATAATATAATATAATAATAATAATTTAATAATAAAGGCAATAATAGTATAAAATAATAAAAATAATAATAATAATAATAATAATAATAATAATTATAATATAATATTAATATTCTATAAAATATAATAATAATATAATAATAATACTACTACTACTACTACTACTACTACTCTACTACTAATAATAATAATAATAATAATAATAATTAATATAATAATAATGATAAATTATCTTTTGGTAGAACTTTTTTTTAAACCTCAATAAGAAAGTTAAAAAAAGCATTTCTCAGTACAAAATCTTCGAGTCATATTTGTAGGAAATGAAGAAAAAATATCGAATTCTTCGTCTTGGGGAAAAGGAAGAAAGGGTTTCCCGTTTTCTTTGGAGGAAACTGAATGATGTTTTAAGTCTTTGGGAAAACACTCTAAGGAAAGTTAAATAAGATTTATGGGAGACTATTCAATCTCTAAGGAAAATCATTTAAATGCGATGATTTATTTTGACAATTGATTTGAACAATATTTTATCCAATGCAGAAACACACACACACACACCCACCACACCATAAATCTATATATATATATATATTATATTATATATATTATATATATATATATATATTATAATATATATATATATATATATATATATATAATATATATATATATATATATATCTATATATAATATAATAATATATAATAATAATAAAATAATAATATAATAATAATAATAATAATAATAAATGATAATAATATAATAATAAAAATAAATAATAAAGGCATATTTGAAATGAAATTTTACATTTTTTTTTTTATTTTAAAAAAAAGAAAATTTCAAAATTGAATAAATATATAAAGAAAAAAAAAAAATAATTAATTAAATTAAAAAAATAAAAAAAAAAAAAAAAAAAAAAAAAAAAAAAAAAAAAAAAAAAAAAAAAAAAAAAAAAAAAAAAAAAAAAAAAAAAAAAAAAAAAAAAAAAAAAAAAAAAAAAAAAAAAAAAAAAAAAAAAAAAAAAAAAAAAAAAAAAAAAAAAAAAAAAAAAAAAAACTTTTTTTTTTTTTTTTATTATTAAATAATAAAAATTTCTGAAAAAAAAAATTACACGCTGATAAACAGCTCCTATCGTTTCTTACGTTTGGATATGAACTTAATAGTAGTCCTATTCCCAATTGGGAATTGTAGCTGTGGACGGTGCAGATTTTTGAAAAGTCGCTAAATCTGCACCCCGAAAGCGCAAGCCTGACTATTGTATTTTTTTGGTGCTGCAAACAGAAATTGAGCTCTATTTGAAAACTTTTTCCTTTGGAGTATTGTGCTTCATTATAGAGGATTTATCAGAGCAGGGTGCGGGACGGGTAATTTTTGTTTTGTTTTTTGGTTTTTGTTTCCATCATTGAAGTTACTTTGCAAAGGCTCCGACTCTTACTCCGGCTTTAGCTTCGTCTCTGAACTCCTTTTTTATTATAAAAATATTATTTCTGATTCTGCTTCGTCTAAAATCTTTTTCCTTTGGCTCTGAATTCACCCAATATGCTATCTCCTGTGGTTCTCAAAACTTGTGCTTCCGTGATTGCACCCTGCCTTGGCACGCAACTTATATTTCATCCCGAAGTCTCGTGCAAAACTTCAATCCTTCCCGTAACATGCTAAAACTCTTTACTCCGTTTTAAATGAATAATCTTTCTGGTTCCTTTTCCTCACGCAATTTCTGGCATTTTGCAAAAAATGTCAACTCTAACTT
>SEYY01024526.1:0-2500 GCA_009176605.1 Armadillidium nasatum | reverse complement strand
ACTCTATATAATCAAATAAACGATCACGAGATATCAACTATGTGCCGGCACAACTCACGTCGCGAAGAGAGATTTATTACGCTGATATACCTGATTACGCTAACTATCAGTATCTAATATGATGATATCTATCTATTATTGAACTCGATCTTAATCATATATAATATATCATCGTTAGCCATGATAGGTCCTAAACCTTACAACCTTCACGGCTCTAAGCTAGAGCTACTCATTGATAGCTTAATGACTCTAGCATATGGTACAGCGCGCTATCCCTATATACCCATATTTATTATAAAACAGGAAAATCACTTCCGTGTGTATAATTAATTAGTAAATTATCGATTAGACCATACAAGTATGGTATTACTAGTAGTATACTGGTATATTGTATTATACTGAATAATATTATACTATATGTATCTATTATTCTAGATATCATATATCTTAGCATTATCACATCCTAATGAGTAAATAGGTTATATATATCTCTACTAGTTTAATATTAATAGTATACACCCCGTTACTCAATATATCAATATATAGTCTAGCATGAATAACTATTACATCTCAATATAGATATACATATATATATATAATATAGTATATATTAATATATATATTTAATTATATATAATATATCTATATTATATATACAAGCAACCGTATAAGAGTTCGTGGGCAATGTTTTAAAGCAACATTTATTCAAATTGCATAATTTGCAATAATTTTAACTTACATTTCCAATTTTAAAACAGAAATAAAAATGATTTTATTTGTAAAAAAAAAAATATTACTTTAAAAATTGTTTGCTCCTTCTAATAAAGTTTCTCATCTTAACACTCCCTCGTTCTCACTTCCTATAGATGAAGGCATTTGAAAAAAGATAGTTTCTGAAAGCAGTAATCTTTTACGAATATGTGAATTTTAAATTTGGCAACACCGTCCGGGTTTCAGCCTCCTCCTCCTCCACGCATAAAAAGAACACTGAATTGTTTTACTTTAGGTCTATATAGGAAATAAATGCTTCATTTTTCCTAATATTTCATTTTTCATAATATTTTGATGTAAGCAAATATGACGACGTAAAAAGATATTTAAACATATTAAAAAAAGAAAATTTTTCATATTATTTTGCTAAGCATATATCGACGTAAAAAAGATATTTTTAAACCATATTTTAAAAAAATAAAAAAAAAAAAAAAAAAAAAAAAAAAAAAAATATTATATATTATATATTAATATATAATATATATATATATATATATATCTATATATATATATATATATATATATATATATATATACTATATATATATATATATAATATATATATATATATTACAGGCCTCCTCAAAATTAATTTCTACTACCCTATTCCGCATAGGTTTCAAGATGTAATATTTTATTCCTCAACAGGCCTACAGCAGAAATTTCTTAAGAATGTTCTTCTGTATCCGTACCTTTAATAAACCATTACACTATATTTTTTTGGTTGGAGAACGGGTAAAAAAGATTCTGACGAATTATTAAGGATATTGTAAAGTCTTATGAGTCACAAAATCAATAAAATCGAAATTTTCCTTTAAATAACTTATAAAGACGGAATATTTTAAAATTTTTTGTGGTTTAAAGTTAATTGATTTTGTTTTTTAATTTTTACGGTTCAATTTTTCTGCTGTAATTGATAGTGTACTGTAAATATAAACTGATATTCTTTTCTCCTTATTCATCATTACTGTTACTATTATCATAATTACGATCCTCTCTCTCTCTATCTATATATCTGTCTATCTATCTCTCTCTCCCACTCTTTCCTTTCTCTCTCTCTCTCTCTCCCCCCCCCTTTTCACTCTTTCTCTCTCTCTCTCTCTCTCCCATTCTTTCCTTTCTCTTTCTATCTCCTTTTTCACTCTTTCCTTTCTCTCTCTCTCCTTTTTCACTCTTTCCTTTCTCTCTCTCTCTCTCTCTCACTCTTAAATCTACTAAACAAAATAAATTTTCACCTTTATGAATTGAAAATTTCTCTGATAGATTTTAAAAGGAAAAAAAAATTTTTTTGCCGATAGAAAAATTTTTGGTTGAGCGAAAATGAAATCTGAGAATTTTTTTATTTAATTTTTTATTTTTATTTTTTTTTATTATATTATTATTATTTTTTTTTTAAAGATATGCTTTTGACATTTTCAATATTTGATATGAAAGGTAATGACAGTTTCTGTATACAAAATTTACCACAATAATACTGTTTTTGACTGAAATTTTACATATCAAAAAAAAAATAAAATATTTATTTGATTAAAACATATTTTTGGTTTTGGCCTCAGTGTTTTTTTTTTCTTTTTTTCTTTTTTTTAACTTGTGATAAAAATGATTTTCAATCATTTCATTAAACCTTTGATGATTGAAAGATAAACTCAAAAAGTTTTAGATGTCAGCAAAAATTGTTTCGCTCATAAAAGATTTTACCTACTTTGTTAAAAATCCACAACTTGCTAAA
>SEYY01024525.1:72500-105599 GCA_009176605.1 Armadillidium nasatum | reverse complement strand
CCTTATTGCTCATATCAGAATGAATCTGTGGAACATATTTTGCTACATTGCCCACAATACTTTCCACAGAGAACGCCTCCAGCTCTTGGAGCTTGCTCTGAACTGGTGGTGGCCTGAAGGGCAGTTTTTGTCTGCCTGGAGGGACGGATGATATGACCTCGTAGTTGAAGTCCGCTCTCAGAAAAAAAAAAATAAAAAAAAATACGGTAATTGTAGCTTTCATGGTAGTGGATTTTTTCATACGAGACAAGGTTGCTGAAAATACCTACATACCTACGGGTTGCTAGTTTGATTGAAACTACATATTCACGCGTTGCGAGTTCAACAGTTTTTTTTTTTTTTTTCTTCTCAGCGTAACTACTGAAAGGAAATATGTTTGCTTGTTTTTTTGGTTAATCGACGAACGCCAAATTATTTTTATTAAAAAAAAAAAAAAAAAAAAAAAAAAAAAAAAAGTTTAAAATAATAGGAATAATTATGAAGTCATAATATCGTTTGCCGCCATTATAAAACTCTCTCACATGCCCTCGTTGGTGAGGTCTGCTCTCAGAAAAAAAAAAAAAAAAAAAAAAAAATAGTTTTGTCGAGTTGCTATATTTTAAAATATGTTGAAGCTAAAAATGGAAATAATAGTTAAAATTTACAAGAATTTTGCATGATGCGGGATATGGGGTAGTGTGTAATAATAATAATAATAATCATAATATATATAAAAATATATATATATATATATATATATATATATATATATATATATATATATATATATATATATATATATATATATATATATATATATATATGGTAAAGGTGGAGATTATTTCTGAGTTTCGATTGTTAAAAAATATTGAAAATCGAAAATATTCGGAGAAGCCTATCGTAAACAAGAGAGTTGTCAGAGGTACGAGGTACTATTACTAGACATACACACAATTATTATTACTTACTTTTCTAGCAGAACCTAATTCAACTTATCATAACCTGAACTACCGAAATTGCCGTAAAAAGAGGCCTAACCTACACAAGAATTTGCCGTAAAAGAGACCTAACGTACACAAGAACGTTTGCACGACATAGTAGCCTAGGGCTAATTATAGGCAGAAAATATCGATTAAAATAAAATATCGATATAAAAAATATCGAAACTCAGAAACAATCTCCACCTAAGCCTATATATATATATATATATATATATATATATATATATATATATATATATATATATATATATATATATATATATATATATATATATATGGCTTAGGTGGAGATTGTTTCTGAGTTTCGATATTTTTTATATCGATATTTTTTTACGTCGATATTTCCGATTAATCGATATTTTCATACCTGTACTTAGCCCTAGGCTACTATGTCGTGCAAACGTTCTTGTGTACATTAGGTCTCTTTTACGGCAAATTCTTGTGTAGGTTAGGCCTCTTTTTACGGCAATTTCGGTAGTTCAGGTTATGATAAGTCGAATTAGGTTCTGCTAGAAAAGTAAGTAATAATAATTGTGTCTATGTCTAGTAATAGTACCTTGTACCTCTGACAACTCTCTTGTTTATGATAGGCTTCTCCGATATTTTCGATTTTCGATATTTTTTAACAATCGAAACTCAGAAACAATCTCCACCTTTACCTATATATATAATATATATATATATATATATATATATATATATATATATATATATATATATATATATATATATATATATATATAGAGAGAGAGAGAGAGGAATGTAAGTGAAAATTTTATCACCACCACTCACGGGTTGGGGGGTACGGGAGGCAGAGCCCCCGTAGACAAACGTTCGTGTGCCATGCATTTGCAGCTTCTATTATATGCATTATTGCAGTACAGCAATAAAATCGTAAATGCATGGCACACGATCATTTGTCCTACGGGGGCTCTGCCCCCCGTACCCCCCGACCCGTGAGTGGTTGTGATAGTTTTCACTTATATTCCTCTCTCTCTCTCTCTCTCTCTATATATATATATATATATATATATATATATATATATATATATATATATATATTATATATATATATATATATATATATATATATATATATATATATATATAAATTTTTTTTTTCATGGGGAGGTTAAAAAAAAATTATAGCCAGCCCATTAGCTTGAAAGCTCTGACAACTTTTATAGGACTACGTCATTCTGCAGTATTAAATGATCTCGTGACGTCGCATTGAAAAAAAAATTTTCATTTGTTTTAAAGTTTTTTTTTTTTTAATTAAAATGTTTTTTTTTTAATTTTTGTAACGCCAATGATCCAGCAACCTTGTCGTATCAGAAATTCTTAGGCCATGTTGTTAGTTTCAAATTCCTACGCGTAGTTGTAGTCGAACTCCCAACGCGTAGGTATATTAGCAACCTTCTCTCGTACGAAAAAATCCACTACCGTGAATGCTACAATTACCAAAAATACTTTCTACAATACTTTTAACTGCACGATTTGACTTAAAGAGAAATTGAAATTGAGATATTTTGGTGTATCAATACCTGACTGATCACAACGATGCTTGATTGCTATCTATTAATAACATTAATGAAAAGGATAGACAAAGAGGTTGGTATTTTACACAAAAATTCCTGATTTAGACAGGAAATCTTTATAGGTTGTAATAAAGTAGATATTTTTATATTTAAGATTATAGCACTTTTATTTTTTTTATTTTTGTAACAAAATAATTATTTTTTTTACTTTATTCTTTTCAGAAAATTGCAATAATATTTATACATATGTAATTTTAAATAAAAAATGTAAAAATATTGTTAAGAATTTACGAAAATAGTAAAGATTTATGGACATCAAGATATAGAAGAACAAGTCATATTGTAAACTTCACGCACATATCTTCCCATGAAAGATTATAAGAAATTTTAAATCTTATTTAGAACTTCCCTTGAAAATTTTAAAACATCCTCACTTTTCACTGATTTTCTATCTTATTTCTGTATTCCACTAACTAAATTTTCTCATTCTTACCCAAATGGGTTTATTTTTTAAATATACTGAGTTTGATGACTGAGTAATAGGTAAAATTTGCTTGTAACATTCCCATATGATAGTTTAAAATCAGTGTATGAAAACATTTTTAATTTTATTGATTTATTTACTTTATTATTAATAATATAGTTTATTACCTTTATTTAGAGATCTATGGCATTTAATAGTTAAGTTATAATAGACATTTCATCACCAATCAAAATCATTTACAGCAGAACTTTTTTTATCAAGCTTGTTTTCATTATCCCTATATGTATATATTAAAAGTGCTCAGATAGCAGTTATTTAATTCAGGAAACTTTTTTTTTTTTTTTTTTTTTTTTTTTTTTTTTTTTTTTTAAATGTAACCAGATATTTAGGATTTGGAAAATGAATTCAGTAAATTTTGAGAATTTTTACATTTCATGAAAAAGTACCATATCTTATGATTCTCGATTCTGATTTTCATAAATTTTCCCATCTCATATATATATATATATATATATATATATATATATATATATATATATATATATATATATATATATATATATATATATATATATATATATATATAGGGTCAAGTAAAATATAACGAGTTTTTTAGCAAAAGCAATTTTTTTTAACTGAAATTTACATTTTTTTTAGGGTAAATAAAAATAATGTCAAAACAATTTAATTTCCAATATTGATATATATATATATAATATATATATATATATATATATATATATATATATATATATATATATATATATATATATATATATATATTTTTTTTTTTTACACATCACCACCACTCACAGGCAAAGCTCTATTCAAGGAGATGGTGTTAAAAGAATAAAGATAAAGTAAAAGAGCAAAAAATATATAAAAATAAAAACGACCCCTGCATGTTCCACCTAACACAAATTTCTTAGGTGAGCGCAAACGCGGGCTTTAAAGAAATTGAAATGAAATACTGCAGAAAACACAGAAGGGAGAGAGTTCTACAAAACAGTTGGTGGTTAGGAGAGGAGAAGGCACCACAGTGGACAAGCCTGTAGTTGCCTATGTCCATATTATATTTTCCTTACTAGAAATCTTAAAAGATAAAAGCGAAGTTAATGGCTTTCTTTCATTTTAAAGGTATTTAAATAAAATACTTTTTAACATTGTATATTGGAATATAATACAAAGTAAAACATATAATAAAAACATGCATAATTAATGCTTATATAGATACAAACCTTTGTATTAGGTAATTTTAATTTGATATATATATATATATATATATATATATATATATATATATATATATATATATATATATATATATATATATATATATATATATATATATATATATATATATATATATATATATATATATATATATATATTAGGGATGGAGTGAAGTATCGGTATTGTGAATTTGAAAGTCTTAGTATCGGTATCGGTAGAAATTTTTGGTATATGGTATCGGTATCGGTAATCGGTATTCGGTATATTTTTAGGTATCGTATCGGTAAAAATTTTGGTATATTTTTAGGTATCGGTAAAAATTTTGGTATCGCTCCATCCCTAATATATATATATATATATATATATATATATATATATATATATATATATATATATATATATATATATATATATCACTGTAAAGCTAAAAGTTTGATATATCTCTTAAAATTGATTCAAATAAATTCTTTCCTATATTTCGAGTACGCCACATAAACTCGTATAAATAAGATTCAAAAACTGTCCTGCAAGTACCTTTTAAGTTTTTTATTCTTGTATTTGAAGACAGCCCAAACACTTTCAATTCGCTGTGTATAGCAACCATTTGTTGTTGGGTTTACAAATATATCACTAACCAAGTACACCATATAAACTCGTATAAGCCTATCCTAGCCTAACGAAACCTAACCAAACCTAGCTTAGCCTAACCTAACCCAACCTAACCTAATCTAACCTAACGAAACCTAACCTAGTAAATAATTAGTATTAAATCACTTTATATTATACTGAATATCACACATTTTGAACCATTTTTAAAAAAATATAACAACGATGGAAAAGGTAATTCGAAACCTAGCCATTTTCTGACAAAAAAAAAAAAAAAATTATATACTTAAAAGAAATATACTCGTAAATATTGAAGCTCAATAATAAATATAAAGTTTACTTTCTGTTTAAAATTTCATTTATGAATTTATTTTTTAAACAAATAATTTTTCATTTTTTCAGGTAAAATTGAAAAAAATTTCTTTAATATTTTAGAGTGTTAAAAGTCCAGCTTTATTTTACTTGTTCCTATATATATATATATATATATATATATATATATATATATATATATATATATATATATATATATATATATATATATATATATATATATATATAGTTTCAGCTTTTATTATGTAAATAAAATTTAATTCAGCAAGGAAGAATGCAACCTATTGGTTATATTACTAGAATTGAAAAGTTTTCAGCATGTCATAGACTTCATAGGTAATTATGAAATTTGGTGTAGTTTGGTAAATGATGTGTTTGATTATTAAAGGACTCTTGCTTATGTTATATTATATATATATATATATATATATATATATATATATATATATATATATATATATATATATATATATATATATATATATATATATATATATATATATATATAGGAACCGACCGGGGCCCCGGCCCCGGCCAACCCCGGCCAAAAATCAAGGGAAAACCGGGGTTGCCGGCCGGGGTTAAAATGGCAAATTATACTTAAATTTTTTTTTTTTTTTAAATTTTCAGCTGATTCTGTTGAAACTTTTAGTTATATAGATTTTTTACCGGTAAGAAAAGTCCATTTCTAGCGTTTTTCCGAGTCTATTACGGTTAAAAGTTTTTTTTTTTTTTGTTTTATTTTTTGAAATTTTACCCTTTTTTAATTGAATGGCGGTGCCAAACCACTTTTTAGAATGAGCTGAAAATTGGACTATTTATTTAAAATTAAATGGGATACAAAAGTCTCTAATAGACTTTTGTTCCCAGAGTTATAGGAAAAATGTTATAAGCCAAAAACTGACCAACTATAGAAAAAAAAATTTTTTTGAACTAAAAAAATCCACCTTTTCAGACAAAATTTAAAAAAAAAATAAAAACTATGACATTTCCTATTTTGGTGTGTATAGAGGAGGGGTGGGGCTACAAATTCCTCTATGTACTTTATTCGATGACATTCGTTGGTTTTGAGATATAGCCTTCAAAAATGGTTCATTTTTGGCCAAATTTCAAAAATTCCCAAAGTTTGAGAGGCTATATCTCGCTTCAAACAAAGAGCATTTAAATATGCACTAAATAAATATTGTTGCCCTGCCCTCTTCTAAACAATATTCACAAATAAAAAAAAATAGTAGGTAGCGTTTTTTATTAATAATTTTTTTCTCCAGAAGGGTACGATTTTTGCAAATTTTTTTTCAAGTGCTTATATAACTTTTTTCTAGACGTGATATCAAAAACCTATTCCCACCAATGCAAGAAATTGGGGCAAAGGTATTCAGCTAAATTTTCAGCTCATGTGGACCAGTGGTTTGATCTAGTTATTAATTTTTTCAACTTTGGGTCCAAATAAGTTTCAAACTGTTATAGACTCAAAAAAATGCTCGAAATCAACTCAGAACTTCGTGAAAAAATTCACATACTTTGAAAATTTCAGCTCAATCAGTCAAATAATAAAAAAAAAAAATTCAAACAAAATATATATAAGAAAATTAAGATTTTTTTTCTTTTCTGTTTCTTTTGACCGCTCCTTTTCTGGTAGTGAATGTTCATCTTTGTGTTTTGATTTTAGATACTCCAAAAAGATTTGGTTGAAATTTTTTTACTTGTAGCACCGGAGGTTCTCTTCTAATTTCCTGACTGCAGATGTTAACATTTAGCTATTTCGAGCCTATCCTGAAACATTGTAAAGTATTCGAATACTGCAGAAGCTGATCTTTTAGCCATTTGACTGAAAGTATAAGCAAAATAATAATTTTTAAATAATGCAGCTAAATGATACAAGTTTTATAGATGGCAATAAAATAACAATGATATGTATAAATACAGGTTAAATTGATAATTTTATATCTTACATTTTTTCAAACTTTACCTTAGGGTCTTACTTAGGTAAACCAGTTGAATCACTATTATGAATTAGATTTTTTTTTTTTTAATTTTTGTACTTTTTTTCAACTTTAACTATACAAAATTGTAATTTTTTGATTTTTTTTTTTTTGGAGAAAATGCATATAATCATTAATTTAAGTGAATGTTGGCTATTCTACTCCTTCCTTACAATTAAATAAACCTTATTTCTAATTTTCTTAACCTTAAATTTCAGTGCTTTTGACCTCTTTACAAATTTTAGGAAACCCCGGCCAGAACCCCGGCCCCAGGCCCCGGCCAAATTCCAACCCCGGTCGGTCCCTATATATATATATATATATATATATATATATATATATATATATATATATATATATATATATATATATATATATATATATATATATATATATATATATATATATATATATATATGTGTGTGTGTGTGTGTTATGGGACAAATGGTAGAGTGATTGACTTGTATGCTTAAGGGTGTCAATTTGATCTCACATTCAGATCCTTGAAAGTAACTACATAGAAAAGTTTTTCCTTAAATAGAATAATGCTTGTGAGATGTAAAACTTATTATATATATATATATATATATATATATATATATATATATATATATATATATATATATATATATATATATATATATATATATATATATATATATATATATATATATATATATATATATATATATATATATATATATATAATATATATATATATATATATATATATATATATATATATATATATATATATATATATATATATATATATATATATATATATATATATATATATATATATATATATATATATATATATATATATATATATATATATTAAAAAGTTGGTAAGGTTAAGAAGTTGTCTGACCTTAGATATATGGAAATATCGATATATTGAAACATTGATATATCAATGCAGATTTTGACATTTATTATTAATTTTATTATTTACCTTTCATTTCATTAATGCATATTAATATTATTATTTAATTTTCTAGCATACTTAGTTTGACTTATCATAACCTGAATGACCTAATATAATATATATATATTATATATATATATATATATATATATATATATATATATATATATATATATATATATATATATATATATATATATATATATATATATATATATATATATATATATATATATATATATATATATATATATATATATATATATATATATATATTAGTATGTCACCTTAATGATGAAGAAAATCTAAAAATTTATGGGAAATGTAACAATCTTAATGGGCATGGACATAATTATACTTGTAAGTAGGTTTAAAAGTTTTTCATTTATATATATATATATATATATATTATATATTATAATTCAAAAATTTCTAAAATAAGGTACTTATTTGTATGTGAAACATTAAAAACTACAGAATTATAACAATGGACTCCATTTCAAACACACAATGCAGGAACCTCATCAAGTCCAGTATGAATTGAATAGTAAGAAAAGATTTGTTATATTATCTGTCACATCATAGTGTATCTGATGAGATTTTGCATTCTGGGACTGAAATGTAGTGTATTATATTTTAGTGTTTCTAAAATTTTGGATTTACCATCTATATATATACAGTGGAACTCCAATATTCGTCATTAATCCGTTCCCGAGGGGATGATGAATATCGAAAAAGACGAATATCGAACAATTTTTCCCATAGGAATTAACTAAAAATGGATTAATTCGTTCCCAGCCTCGAATTTTTCCTATCTATTCTTTAACAAAAAAAAATTTCACTATAGAATCAATCTCCGAAATTATTTCAAATACTGTACAATTTAACTACAGTACATATTAACCAGCGTACTGCCATAAATAATACGTAAAACGCATTGTGTAGGCCTACATAAATGCTAAACACAAATAAAATTTTAAAAAGAAATTTACCTTTTGGATGAGAAAAACAATGATTGTTATTAAGAGTTTTTATTTTTAAGGTTATAGGTAGGACAAATATTGACTTTTCAACGAATATAAAAAAAAAAAGTTTGACGAAAAAAAAAAAAAAAAAAAAAAAAAAAAACGAATAAAAATATATATATATATATATATATATATATATATATATATATATATATATATATATATATATATATATATATATATATATATATATATATATATATATATATATATATATATATATATATATATATATTAACAATTTAAATTGTTATAAACGAATCAATATATTCCTTACCTTTCTAACTAATTCTTGAACATTTGACCTAAGCTTTATCAGCAGTTCCTCTAGCTAAAAATACCTCATCAATGCTCCTATTGGTAATTCTGATCACATTCTTATAGTTCTTAATTTTAATGGTTATTCTCTAACGTTACAATCTTGCCCTAATTACTTCTTTTGGTGCCTTTATCTTGCTAATTTTGATTGTTGTGATGTTTTCACTAAGTATATCATCATTAGATTCTGAAAATAATGGCAGCTGAGATGACACTTTCATTCCTTCTTGGTTAAATCCCTTTCCTCCCAAAATTCATGGTTAGATCATGCGATACTCTTTCTTTGGGCATTCAAACTAGACATCAAATGGAAAACCTTTTGTTCTCTTATCACATTTTCTAATTTCCATTCAGCTCAGAATCATTGCAGTGATATTAATTGATGGACTAGCACCATTCTGTCAATGAAAGTAAACTTGCAGGTTTGGTTCTGTTGCTTTCAAAATTTTCTGGCCTCTTGCCAAAACTATCATTAATAACTTCTGCAAATTATCCTCTTATTCATTCTTTCTGTTACAATGAACTTTAGCCTACTCTTTTCATTTAATTTATCCTTGGATCACTGCAATTTTTCTCCTCCCCTCCTCCTCCTCCTCCTCCTCCTCCTCCTCCGTAGTAGTAGTAGTAGTAGTAATCCCATATTTTTGAGTGTATGAGATTATATAACATCTAACATCTAGCTTGGCATATCCAAGACTACTGCTCATGCTTTGACAAAGAGAAAAAATAACGACTCAACTTGTCAGGATATTAATTTTTCTTTATTTTCTTTCATAGATTTCATGTTAAGTAGTTACTTTGCATTATTATTTTCATATTTTCTAGTGGTTAATATTAGAATATTTTAAGAATATTTTTAGTAATATTTGTTGATTTTCTAGATTGCTAATAATTAAATATTTTATTATTTACTATTTCTTTTTCCATAGGTGTGGTTGTATTTGTATTTTTCTAAGTTGTTTTTCATTTTTTTTGGTTAGTCTAAATTTATTGAAGAGGACTTTATATTCCCGGTGACCATACAGGTTTTTTATTTAAAATGCATTAAAACAATATTGACCCTTCCAACATATATATTTATACAAAATTGAACTGGCCAACATACTTTTGTATTTAATTAACAGTGTAAAGATCTAGAAGTACAAATGTATTAACTTTGGATTGTAGTTAATAGTAGTTATAAGGTACAGAGAAATTCTAGTTAGATCTAGAAGTACAAATGTATTAACTGTGGATTGTAGTTAATAGTAGTTATAAGGTACAGAGAAATTCTAGTTATATTTTTTTTAATTTATTTATTTATATTTTTTGTAAGTAAAGTTCTACCTCTTTTGTTTTTATGTATATGTATGTTAAAAAGGTTGATGTACATTGAGTCTTGTACATTTTTTTTTGTAGTATCAGTTGGTATTGATTGAAATTTTTATTGTTGCTAATTGTTTTGTTGATTTACATTGTTATGCAAAATTCTTCTTGTGTTGCAGATTTATTGAATGAAATTTTGTTTTCACTTGCTGTGTATTAATTTAAATAAATTTTTTTTGTTCTATTAAGATATAATTTTCCAGTTTCTTTTATTTTATTTGCATTTTCATTAGTGATGGGACGATCAATCATCATCGGCAAAATTGGCATATTTTTTCTCAATCATCATCGTCAATTTTATACCTATTAATTTATTTGTATTGGCTTATAAAATCTCTGCTCTACCCTCTCTTTTTGATAGTGAAAGGCATTTTAGTAGTGGGAAAAAATATACTCTCCAAGATGAAATCGAATTACTCCAGAAATTTTTGTAAACATTGTTTATGCATCAATTTAGGAGCTCTAAATTTAAAGTACTAGAATTTTCCATGTCTGTCCATGTTCTCTCATATTAAATTTTTTGAAATTAATGTTCTGAAGATACTACAGGGTGTTCCACTTGGCCTCGGCCCTAGATATGCGCTTATAATATCAAAGTATTAGTCATAAGTTAATAAAATTTGCCATGAGCAAATCTTGATGTATGTGAATCGTGCTGACATAACAACAAGTGTTGGATGTGATCGTTATTAGCATCAAGGCATGCCTGCACACGCTCTTCTGTTTTATAGAAACTTACCACTAAAGTTCCTTGGAAATGACCCGATCTTCAAAGGAGGATTCAATTTCGTATATACTGGACGCTGGACATTTGGCAAGTGTCACGACTTTTTACGATTCTACGTCGCATCTCACACACCATAGTTTGTTCGTAGCAAATTATATTAACTTATGACCAGTACTGTGAAATCTATAAGCTCATATCCGCATATCAAGGGTACCCAATATTATACTATATATTAAAATTACATGTATTTACACATTTTTAAATAAAGAAAAGACAATTTAATTCTTATAAAATTTTTAAATTTATTAAAATAATAAATTTTTAAAATAACCATTTTGTTTTCTATTTTGTCGTCATCGTTAAATTTACTACAATCTTTCATCGTCATAATCATCGACAAAAGATTCTTAATTGGACCATTGCAAATTTTCATATTTGTTTGGGTGAAATGAAGTGGTGTATTATTTGTTATCCTATTTTTATGTTGATTCTTATAAATTTGTGTTTGTGTCAGATCCCTTCATTCCATGGGAAGAGTCCAACAATATTCTTTAAATTTTGAACCTTTAACTTAATTTTCGTTACAGCCAGAGGAGGCCCTACTCACTATTAATTATAGATTTTGTTACTTCTAGTAGTTTAATATTACATTACACGTGAAATTTTTCATCTTTGTGGTTTTTATCATTATTATTTTGTTCCCAATTTCCCTAATGGACACAAGAAAACACCTTACAAAGGTAAATAATAGTGATGTATATGATTAAGAATTTTTTAAAGATTATGATGAAGGTAAATTTTATACATGATGATGAAATTGAAAAAAAGTATCCTTTAAAAATTTTCATTATTGTAATAAATTTTAACAAATTTATAATAAAGAAGGATTAAATTTTCCTTTCTTTATTTATTTAAGTACGAAAATACATGTAATTTTAAAATGTAGTATAATAGTATCTTCAAAACATAGACTTTAAAAATTTTAATATATGAGAACATTAGGCAGACATGTAAAATTCTAGTACTTTAGTTTAGAGCTCTTAAATTGTGAGACAGAAACAATTATTTCTCTAGTTTCTTGGGTAATTCGATTTCATCTTGGAGAGTACATTTGGCCCTCACTATTAAAAAGCTTTTCATTCTCAATAGAAGAAGTTGTAGCAGAGAGATTTTTATAAGCCAATATACGTAAATTAATTGGCAAAAAATCGATGATGACGATTCAGAAAAAATATGCCGGTTTTGCTGAAGACGACGATTAATCGTCCATCACTAGTAAGTAACTTTCAAAAATATATAGAAGCAGAAGGTTACACGCAATACAACCATGCTTGGTGTATTAATTTGGTATATTATATATATATATATATATATATATATATATATATATATATATATATATATATATATATATATATATATATATATATATATATATATATATATATATATATATATATATATATATATATATATATATATATATATATAGTGGAAGTTACCGTCAAGGGTCCCATTAGTAAAGAAACAGGAATGGTGATGAATATTTCTGATATGAAAGTGCTAATTGATGAAGTCGTTATGAAGAAAATGGATCATAAGCATTTGGATAAGGATGTAGCAGAATTTAGGTAATTTTGCTTCATTAATGTTTTAATGTACTACAGCATGTATCTTATTTTTTAGAGAGATAATAATTAAGCTGGTACAAGGGGTGAGGGAATATAGCATTGGAAGCATTTTGATTGAAACTCATTCATATTTAGCCCCCATTTGCATTATGTTTTACCTTTATGGAAGCCTTGTAGTAGTATCGACCCTTTCAGACTTGAATTCACCACTTAATTTCAAATTTCTTTCTAGTCTATCCTTATTATGTGATTGTATATGATTTCTGATGACTATTGATCACCTTTGCATCTAGCGTAAAGCTTATAGCTTTTTTTTGGAAGAGATAATCTCACCAAAATAGTTAAATTCAAGAAATGTGTTATGCACCGTAATGTGTAGTACTGAAGAGAGTACAGTTTTAAAACTAGTTAAAATAGAAAATTTCTCTTACTATTTTTGTAATCAAAAATAAAAAATTCATTTTAAACAACACCGATTTGCTCTGTAACAAAATTTATTATTATTATTATTATTATTATTATTATTATTATTATTATTATTATTATTATTATTATTTACTTCTTAAGATATATATTCCATAGCCAATCTATTTCATTGTTTATGTTTTCCAGCACAGTATCGCCTCTATCTTGTGCGCACTGACGACACCTTGCACGAAAACTCAAAAATATATTATTATTATTATTATTATTATTATTATTATTATTATTGTTTTTGTTGTTGTTGTTATTGTTGTTATTTAAGGTTAAAAGTATATTTTTTAGTAGTTTGTATACCACCATCATTCTTCCTCTCTTAAACTTGATTTTTTTCACCCCTAACAGAGATAATAAGATTGTGACAACCACTGAAAATGTTGCAGTTTTTATTTATGAAAGTGTCAAAAATCGTCTTCCTGATGGGCTTTCATTGTATGAGATCAAATTGCATGAGACAGACAAAAATGTAGTCATTTTTAGAGGAGAATACGCCTGAACTTGCATAAATTATATATATATATATATATATATATATATATATATATATATATATATATATATATATATATATATATATATATATATATATATATATATATATTATATATATATCAATTACCTTTAGATGTAAAAATATTTTTTTAGAACAAATTTTTACTATTAAGCATGGGATCAAATTAGTTTCAAGGCTCAATATTTCAAGAAGATTTTGTGAGTCATTGTTTTTATTATTTTTAATATTATTATTATTATTATTATTATTTATTATTATTATTATTATTATTATTATTAATTATTATTATAATTATTATTATTATTATTATTATTATTATTTTACGGAAATGAACTAAAGAAACATTCCTGATACTTTTAATTGACTTAAATCAGCAGTCTATTTGTTACATTAGTTGTTTAAAGGTATATATATATATATATATATATATATATATATATATATATATATATATATATATATATATATATATATATATATATATATATATATATATATATATATATATATATATATATATAAATTTTATTTTTGTGTGCAAAACATATCGAATGTATTCAAAAGAGTCTAGTACAAAACTTTTATTTCCAAATTTCTCTCTTTTTGGCATCTGTCCTATCTGATCTCCATTCCGATCGCCATAGCTGTTGCAGATGGGCATTGTTTATCCTCTAAAACAATTGATTGTAATGTCCCTTAATGTTCTTCTGTTCTATCTCCAACTCTTTCTCTTTATTATTGCTCATTTATCATTTCTGTTTTTATCTTCTCTTATGGACCGACCAGGGCCCCATCCCCGGCTAATAATCAGGGAAAACCGTGGTTTACCTGCCAGGGTTCATTGCAAATTATACTTATTAATGGTGGATTAAATCAAACAAATATAAGAAAATTAAGATTTTAATTACATTATTCCTTTGTTATATATTGGGTGGGGCAAAATAAATGCAACATAAAAGAGGAAACAAACAATTCATTCACTTAAATCACTATTCACTATCAGAATCTTCTTGAACATTTGCATCATAAGCTTTAGAATTTGTGTGAGTGAAATGTTCAGGAACAGATGGCAGTGATGTTTTGTTACTGCTCTAAGATTGTTTTTTAAAAACAGTAGCATTTCTACATTCTTTGGCAATAGTTTGATTCTATCTTTTTTTGAATTTATTTCCCTACTTTGAATTCTCTTTCACTGGGGCTGGAGCTTGCTGCTGATTACAAATATACCCTTGCTAGTGTGGGGAGATCATTCTTGTTTGCCTTCCAGAAGGCAATATAGTCATCGTTGATGTTAATTTTTTTTTTTCATTTTCATATATTTATTCAACTCAGTCAGAGTTAGAGCAAACTCTGTTAAATTCAGACATAGTCCTGTACTGGCTGGCTTCTGAATCATCAAAGTTTGCAAGGACAACATACCACGAAGATGAGAATCCTGATGATTTAGGTTTCTGAAAGATGTTTAAATTTTCGTTACTTGAAGTCCTTAAAACTTAATTACTATCAAAAGTATTTTAATGATGGAACCAGTACTATTAAAATTCTAGTACTTTATATTTACCTCATTAGACTGCAACGGACATATTTCCATATCGTCCTCAGTATTGAAATTGAACTTTTATTATACAAAATCTGTAATTTTCTGACATTTTTTTCTTAAACAATGCATATAATTATTAATTTAAGTGAATGTTGGCTATTCCACTCCTTCCTTATAATTAAATTACTCTCAATTCAAATTATATATAGTTTTCTTAAAATAAAATTTCAGTGCTTTTGACCTCTACAAATTTTAGGCAACCCTGACCAAAGCTCCGGCCCTGGCCACGACAAAATTCTAACCCCGGTCGGTCCCTATACTTCTTATGATGATGCCCACACTTTTTATTATTCCTTTCAGTTTAAAATATATTTCTCAACATTAAATATTTAATTATAGGATGTTGGCCTTTGAACATATGACCTCTGATCCTACTTGCATATCTAGTTGGGGACAGGAAATTTGGCGATTTTCAAAAATCGTCCTCGAGCTTTCTGTTCTTCATATTCTTGGTATTTCCATTCCCTGTGATCTTTCCTGAAGGGATTACATTGTTCTTCACTGATCAAGTGCCTAAGAGATTGAGTACTCCGATTTACTTTCAGAACTATTACACACTCGCCTCATGTCGCTACTGCAATGAACTTTGTTCTTTGAACACTAGACGTATTCCTCCAATTTTGAGAATATCTCGTGTTACTATTCCTTCTGCAAAGTTCTATCTTCTATCCAACTTTCTGACCCTAGACTTACCCCTATGCTCATTCTTATATGTATCTTGCTGGTAAAGTTTGGAACACACTTCCTTCTTCTACGTTCTTCACTTTATTGGACTTTCAAACTTTAAAGCTGTTTGTATCAGATCATGTTGATCATTAATTTGATTAATGGATTTTATTTTCCTCCAACTGTAGTGGAAACTTTGTAGGTCTCTTACCTTTTATCACGAGAAAAATAATATATATATATATATATATATATATATATATATATATATATATATATATATATATATATATATATATATATATATATATATATATATATATATATATATATATATATATATATACTAGTGATGAGATGATGAAGAATTTTATGGCGATGACGATGAAATTGAAAGAGTATATTTTAAAAATTGTCATTAATTTTCTAAATCTGACAATTTTTATTATGGGGAGGAATTAAATTCAATTTTCTTTATTCTTTTTTCTTTATTCAAATGTTTAAATACATGTAATTTGAAATTGTAGCATAATAGTATTTTCAAGATATTGATTTAAAAAATTTTAATATGTGAGAACATGGACAGACATGTAAAATTCTAGTACGTTTTAGATTTAAAGCTCTTAAATCGTGAGGCAAAAACAATCATTTCTCCAGTTTCTGGGATAATTCGATTTCGTCTTGGAGTGTATATTTAAATCACTATTAAATATCCTTTCAATCTCAATGGAAGAAGGTGCAAGCAGAGAGATATTTATTAGCCAATATATGTAAATTAATCGGCAGAAAATTGATGATGACAATTGAGAAAATATATGCTGATGCCGATTAATCGTCCCATCACACACTTATATATATATATATATATATATATATATATATATATATATATATATATATATATATATATATATATATATATATATATATATATATATATATATATATATTTAATAAAATATAATAAAATTATAAAAAAAAAAAAAAAAAAAAAAAAAATATATATATATATATATATATATATATATATATATATATATATATATATATATATATATATATATATATATATATATATATATATATATATATATATATATATATATATATATATATATATATATATATATATATATATATATATATATATATATATATATATATATATATATATATTATATTATACTTCCTTCAAAAGTTTGTTCCTAGAAGATCTTTAATTAATTAAGTAAGTACATTCCAATTACTGCCTTTTATGTTTATATTACGTTTTCAGTACTGAATTTCAAGAATAATATGATCTTTTATAATATTTACAATATTTTATATTGAGTAATCGTACTGATTAAAAATGCTAATAAAAATATATATATATATATATATATATATATATATATATATATATATATATATATATATATATATATATATATATATATATATATATATATATATATATATATATATATATATATATATATATATATATATATATATATATATATATATATATATATATATATATATATATATGATTTGATTTTTTGTTTTTGTTTGAGTTCATTTGTCGTTTGTGTTTTCCAAATATATAAGGTTTTTAATGTTATGAAATGATTTTATATATTACCAAAGGTATATATTAAAATGTTGCATAAATTTTTTTTTAAAAAACCTTGATAGGTTTTACAATTTAATGTTTCATATTTTGATGTGCAGAAGATTCAATTAATTTTTTAAAATTATTTTTAACACGTTATTGAAATATGATCTAAGAATGTAAAAATTATTGAGGATATATCAGGATTTAGCACAAGTTGTCGGGAACACTGCAGGAAGACCATATTCGAAAAATTGTTATGGAAGTTTTTGAAATGTATCCCTATATAAAAGCGTAGCCAAAATAGTTTAGATTAAATTTAAAAAATATTAAATTTTTTTTTTCAAAATGTTTTGCTTCACAATTTTTTTTTTCTGGGGACATGTCAGAAACCTGTCTGAAAATAAATATCAAAACAAAGTCTTCTTGCAGTTCTTCTGAAAATATGAGTCAAATTTGTCAAGCGACAAAAAAGTTAAACCAAATGGGAGGGGGGGGAGGGATTGTAGAGGAATTTTAGGCTGATGACTGAAAAATGCCTTGGAATTTACAAAGTATAATTTCATTGTATTTCCAATTGGGACAGAGAAAATATAATTGTTTTCAATACCTCAAGAACTCAACGCATTCACCTTTCTACTAGTCATAATAATCTACACAGCCACCTACAGCATCTTCAATAAAAACTCATTCCTTCTTACGTCTTGATATTGAATATTTCCTGTTCTGTTATTTTCTCAAACAAAACAAGTTTCAAAGAGATTATGTTCTCTTAGGTTCTTTCAGAACCTTTTCATAGTATCTTACTTGCTTTGTCTGTTTAGGGGATCAGTTTATTCTTGTATAGAGTATGCATCACACACATGGGTAGTATGGTAACATTCATACTATTTTTCTTGAGTGAAATGTAAGACTTCTCAACTTATCAGTTTTTGAGGTCTTCCTAACAGTATAATGTTGCTTAATTAATGATAAACATTTTTCAAAGGCAGATAATTCGTACATCTTGATTCTGAAAATTTTTTTTCTTTCTTTTATTTTCCGCACTTGTTTTTACATGCTCTTTTCAAATGCCATATTTCGGTGCATCTTAATTTTCATTTTGAAATTGGATTCTTCTCTGATGGCGGATTGTACTGTGGGTACTGATCTTTTTCCATCAGATTTATATATATATATATATATATATATATATATATATATATATATATATATATATATATATATATATATATATATATATATATATATATATATATATATATATATATATATATATATATATATATATATATATATATATATTAGACTGGCCCATCGTTATAGGGGGGGGAAATTTTTCCGCATATATTTTTGGTCTCACCCCCCAATATTGTTACCATTCCACTAAAATCTTGTGTAAAAAATTTGGTGTAAATATTTTAATGATAAGTCGGCCCTCAGGGCACATGAAAATTGAAATCATGGAAATATTTGAAAATGTGTTTTATGTGTTACTCTATTTGCTAATTTCTCATATTACCGTTTATTATATTGAAAACTTCACTATATTACATTTCTTGCAGCTGATCAACACCTTTCAAATGGTATATTTATAACTATTGTATCACTTAAATTAACCGAATTATGATAAAGAAAGTATAATTTTGTATAAAAAATCTCGAATTTTTTCAATTTCCTTTGGCGCTAAAATTTTATTAAGTAATATTTAAATAAAGTTTTCTATGATAAATATAGGCATGTTATGCCCTTTGATGTGAAACATGTAATATGGCGATGTGATGATTCTAACATGTATAATTTGATGTTTTTCCTATCGCAAGAAACACAACATCTCCAAGAAAACAGACTGCAAGCATATTTGGAGACACGTGATTTCTTTTCGGTCGACGGGAGACATATAAATTCGCGAGTCAGTGCCCAAGGTTTAGTTCATAACATCGTCTCTTACTGGGAAGTTGCTTTTAAGTAAGGTCAATTATTTTCGCATAATGTCTAATCGTCGATTGTTGAGAAAAGATACTTCAGTCTACCTAATAGGAAATTACTCTCCACAAATTGTTGGCAGCAAACTTCCGTCCATCAAACAAGTATTAAGTGTCTTATTTTTTAACCTCCGAGAAGTAAAACTTTCAGTACGAGAGAGTAGTAAATTAGTTATTGAAGAAGTGACCATATTTTGGAACAAAGCCCGCATCCCAACACGTGACGTTCAACATTGTATTTAAAAAGTTGAAGTTCTTTATCAAACATGGGCTGGTTTGCAAAAAAATTGGAAAAGACGAACTAAATCACAATTACGAAAAGAAGAAAACTTTGTGCACGAATTTGACAACTTATTTGACATAGCACACCAAAACGCCCTTCAATATATGAATATAACAGAAGATAAAGAATTTTTAATAAATCAAAGGAAAAAAGGGAGGGAAGGATACATGTACGCCATAGATACGGAATTAGCTGCAAGAAAAGAAAAGCGGGAAAATTCATATGCCTTACTGAAAAAGAGAAGTCAGGAAGAAACGGAGCTTTTAGGTAAATAGTAATAGATTATTTGTGTTTATTATTTTTATTATCTTATTATATTTCCATACTTTTTATCTTTCTTAAACCTCATTATATTTATTAAACAACTTCAACAGTATATATATATATATATATATATATATATATATATATATATATATATATATTATATATATATATATATAATATATATATATATATATATATATATATATATATATATATATAATATATATATTGTGAACAATCTCTATTATTTTCCAGAGGCATCAGTTTCAGATTTCAGTTCTCTGCTTGAAAGTTTCGATGAGGATGATAATATGCATGAAGAAGAGGAAGAAAGATGTCAAGATGGAGGATCATCGGCTTCACCAGAACCAAAGAAAAGAGGATCGGTACATAGAAAAAATGTAATTACCGAAAAGTTAGTTGCCACGTTAGATAAGTGTAAAGTCAGCGACAGGGATGCAGTTCACGTAATAACAGCCGTAGCGCAAGCTCTGGAGTTTGACATTCATACTCTATCTATAAGCCGAACCACAATACAACGCTGCAGGCAAAGTTTGCGCAGAGAAATTGCAGAAAAACTTAAGTCATATTTTAAGGACATAAGCTTTACAGCTCCTGTAGTTCATTGGGATAGTAAACTGTTAAGTGTTTTAAATGAAAGTTACATGGAAGACAGATTATCAATAATTATTACAGATGGAGATATAGAACAGATTATAGGAATCCCAGTCATACCGAATTCATCCGGTAGAGAAGCAAGCCCATGCAGTTTTCGAAGTTCTATTTGATTGGGATATGGCAGATAAAGTTAAAGCATTATGTTGCGATACAACAGCTTCCAATTTTGGTAGGATTAATGGTTGTTGCAATATAATTGGAACAAATGTTAGAAAGAGACTTATTGTATTTACCATGTAGGCATCACATTTATGAACTTGTATTGAAAAGTGCATTTGATAAATTGATGCCACCCTCCGGTGGGCCTGACGTTCCCTTGTTTAAACGTTTCAAGCAATCGTGGAGTAAAATTGACAGCACGAAAATCAAATCCCCAATGGAAATAACTCGTGTTCAGAAAATCTTTAAAAGTGATATAACTGAAATTCTTTCCTTTGTCGACAATATTTTGAAAACTCATCTGCCTCGCCATGATTACAATGAGCTGTTGGAACTTACGCTGTTATTCCTTGGGAGAAGTTATAAAGTTCCAGTTCGAGCTCCTGGGGCAGTACATCATGCACGGTGGATGGCAAAAACAATTTATTGTCTAAAGATCTTTTTATACAGAGATCAATTCCATCTAACAGTTTCAGAAGATACAAGTATTTTACAATTATGTATTTTTATTGTAAAATTGTATATCAAAGCATGGTACACAGCTCCCTTTGCACATCTCGCGCCTTATCATGATCTTCTGTTTTTAAAAAAAATAATACTTTTCAAGGAAATTAATCGTGATATTGCGGATGCCGCATTACTTAAATTTAAAAATCATATGTGGTACTTATCTGCAGAAGCTTCTGCATTTGCGTTTTTTGATGAAAACATTCCCGTAAATGTTAAAAGAAATATGGTTGATGCATTAAAAAGTGATTCATTATTTGGAGAGGCTAATAAAATAGAAATCGACGTAAGGAGTAATATCTTGAACCTGGAAATTTCTGATTTCGTTTCGAAACATTCAAAACGTTTTTTTGAAAGGTTCAATTTGCCTTCAAATTTCCTAGAACAAGATCCACAAACTTGGAGAATAAATGAACAGTATAAACATTGTCTTAAGATTGTTGAAAAAATAAAAGTGGTTAACGATGCAGCCGAAAGAGGAATTAAGTTAATTCAGGAGTATAATAGTAAATTAACAAAAGACGAAGAGCAGAAAAATTACAATCCAAGTTGTGGCATCTTACCGTAAACGTTTCCCTGATGTAAGCAAAGCAACCATATCATCTTCTCAAACTTTATAACTTGGGAAAAAATCATTTTCCCAGCACTTTACCACAAAAGTAAAAACCACATAGATAAACTTTCGTGGTCATCACACCGAGCTTATTTTTCGAGAGAATTTATTATATTATTATTATTATTATTATTATTATTATTATTATTATTATTATTATTATTATTGTTATCATCATTATTATTTTTATTATTATTAATATTATTGTTATTTTTGTTATTATTGTTATTATTAGTATTATTGATATTATTATTACGATTCTTATTAATATTATGATTCTTATTATGATTTTTATTTTTATTATTATTGCTATATTATATTATTATTATTATTATTATTATTATAATTATTATTATTATTATTATTATTATCATCATCATCATCTATAAAATTTTTAATGTTATTAATATCATTATTAAATATTATTATTAATATTAGAATAATTATTGTTAATATTTTTATTTTATATAAATGTTATCTTTAAAATATCATTATTATTATTAGAATTATTCATTAGTTACTATTATAACTACTATTGTCATAAATTTATATTATTATGGGTACTATTACTTAAACTTATTAATATTATTATTATTATTCCTATATTTATTATCTCATTATATTTATGCATCATATTTGTATAAAAATGGATATTTAATTATACTGATGTAAAATTTATCAACTAAACCTTGGGGTTCAAAGGAAACCAATGTGCTTCCCCTTAGAAACCCCTTTTCAGAGTAATGTAATGTAATTATTATTATTATTATAATTATTGTATTTAGTAGTTTAGGACCTACTATCATAAACTTGTAAATTTACTTTCTTCTGAATAAACTATAAAATTGAAATTGAATCTTCATTTTGAACTATAATCAAGATCGATCTATTAACTATTTTTAGCCTTTAATTACAATGTATATTTTTTATTACTCATAAATTATGCAGTAAATTCAATAAAGAAAATGTTTATTTATATCATTGTTGTTCATTTCCAAATCTTGTTTTCAAAAGCTGATTTTTTAAATTTTTCAGTTTCTTCAGATATTTTATCTCCCATGAGGGTCGGCTTAATATTAAAACAATTTCATGAAACTTGGTATACATTACTTTTTAATGAAGCAGAACAGATTAGGGGGGTGAGACCAAAAAAAAAAAGAAAATCGAAATTATGGGCCAGTCTATATATATATATATATATATATATATATATATATATATATATATATATATATATATATATATATATATATATATATATATATATATATATATATATATATATATATATATATATATATATATATATATATATATATATATATATTATATATATATATATATATATATATATATATATATATATATATAATATATATATATATATATATATATATATATATATATATATATATATATATATATATATATATATATATAATATTATATATAAATATATTAATATTATTAATAAAAAAACAAAAAAAAAAATTTTGAATGAGACAAAAAGATTATTCCAAAATTTATTTCACAACATAACAAACAATTTATATTTAATTTAATTTTTTTTAATGTAATAATTGAGAAACTAAATTAAATTTACCAATTGTTATAAATTTCCAAATTAAATTTTAGTTCCAGATCTGTTATTAAGGTGAGAAAAGATATTGAGCTTTTGGATTGGAATTTTCATCAATGTAGTCATACCAATTCGTCCAAGTGTAATTCCAATAGACTGGGTTTGCCCTTGGGTCAGGCGGTTGGTTTCCTGGGGGAACGGCTGTTGAATTATAGAATTCGAGCTTTTTCTGCCAAAATAGAAAGTTTCTTAAATTCATAAATAAAAATAAAATTATTTTTATTATTTTTAATTTTTTTTTATTAAGTTTATTGTAATGTTATTGATGATAAAGAACTATTTTCAAGTAAATTAAATAAACCTTTTTGTCAAAAAGATCCTCTTTATATATATATATATATATATATATATATATATATATATATATATATATATATATATATATATATATATATATATATATATATATATATATATATATATATATATATATATATATATATATAAAATCTGCTATTGGGGATTCGAACCCTGACCTCTATACTGGTAAGTCAAAGCGCTAATCACCACACCACAAAGCGATTGCTCATGAGCTTTCTCAAATGGGATTTCGTTTTCTACCTTCTTGGTGTGGTGGTTAGTGCCTTGACTTACCATCTTAGAGGTCAGGGTTCGAATCCCCAATAGCAGATTAGGAAATTTAAAATTTCACTCCACTATATATATATATATATATATATATATATATATATATATATATATATATATATATATATATATATATATATATATATATATATATATATATATATATATATATATATATATATATATATATATATATATATATAGTATGACATTTTATACGGTATGTAATATTTAATAATATATCGAATTAAAGTTTATAATTGTAATATCTTACCAATAATTTGTCAACAATTGATGGATACAATTTTGAAACATCGTAATATTCACAAGGATCGTATAAAATATTAAAGAGACATGGATTGTTAATGTCGTTACAAGAAGCAGTTGCATCCTTTGGGACTTTGCCACATAAAACCTATATATATATATATATATATATATATATATATATATATATATATATATATATATATATATATATATATATATATATATATATATATATATATATATATATATATATATATATATATATATATATATATATATATATATATATATATATATATATATATATATATATATATATATATATATATATATATATATATATATATATATATATATATATATATATATATATATATATATATATATATATATATATATATATTATATATATATATATATATATATATATATATATATATATATATATAATATATATATATATATATATATTATACATACAACACACACACACACATGATTTCAGTTTATCGATTTTATTTTTGCCTTTTTAAATTTGATTTTCCAGCAGGGATTTCCACATCCTTGTGAAATTTTAACTTCAAACTCAACTTGTATCTAAAATACACTCCAATATTTCTATTTCTTTCTACTGTCTCACCATATACAATAAACTGTCTTGTAAGCTTCATGTCACAACTGTTGCTATCATGGCCTCAAAGAAACTTAATGATCTGTTAAATTGATAGATTTTTTTAATTATTCGAATTGGTATTCCAACTATACAAAGTCATATCAGAGGGTGGAAGGATATATACATCCTCCTCTAGATTAGGGTTGAGTTTAATCCTAAAATATAAAACTGTTCTTATTTTCTACTTTCTTGACCTTCTATATCTACGATGTGATGTTGGATCTTTATTAATGTCTATAATTACTACAGCGTAGATACTTGAAGGTTCTGAAGGGATTTTCTATCACCAGTGCTGAGCCCTAAATAATATTTATATATACTTTTGTAGCTAAAATGGTACCAAATTCCACCAAAGATAGAAAATAATCAAGCTCCTAAGCCAAATTAAGGCTGCATGTGCCGATACACTGCGGTAGAATGTAAGCAAATCAAAGGATATATCGGGGAAATAGAAAAAGGGTGAGTGTTATAGTTGCAAGGTCTGAGGTCGAAGTATTGAAAGAGAGAAAGGATAAAATTGTGCTGGAAAGAAGAATCTCACGAGCACTCCATCAAAGGAGGAGGTTATACGACAGGAGGTCTACAAGGATAGCGTATATTGTACTAACGATAGTATAAGGAGCGTGAAGCGCAACAATTCAATATACGGAAAGAGATTGAAGAGTCAGAATGGACGGAAGAGTTCATAAGAGAAAATCTCTACTCACCACCATTTCAGAGTGTGAGAATTGAGTTACTAGGACCATTATAGGTGTAAGAACATACTCCATTCAACAACGAACACACAATAAGAGCATCTTGCACATCGGGTACTGTGAAATTGTTTTTGAAGAAACTCAGGACATTCAACCTCCGAGAAACTTATTTAATAAGACAGACAATGATACTTCTAAGAAAGATGACGGAAAACAGAAACACCAATAATATTAACGATAGTCCAACGTTTGATTGGTGTGATAGTAGAGTGTTAGATTATGTTGAGTTAAAAGTTGAAGGAAATGAGTTATTGAGGCATTAATTAAAAACAATTGTTTTATCCACTCAAATTAAAAATTTGAGATAGATAAAAGATTTCGCTCCAGGACCACCTTTCTGTTATCATTATTTGATGTTGACTGAGACGTCTTTTAAAATAAAATAGTTAGGGATAGGACAGAATCCTGACGAACATACATATTTTCAGGTTTATCGGAAAAACAGTGGTCATCTACTAAAAATAATACTAATAGAACGACCTGAAAGAAAATAAGAAAGATGGAGAAGTTTAAAAATCAAAGCTTTGTGCTAGACACAATCGAAAGTTTGTTGATATGTCCAGCGTTAAGCGAAATTTTAAAACTTATGAACAAATAGCACAATATTACTTTAAAAGAGATGTAATTTGGTTTTAAGATAAGGCATATTGAAGGAGAATAGACATCTGCAAATTGTCACTTTTTTTTTTTTTTTTTTTTTAGAATGGGATGCGGATGCCCAAAGTTAATGTAGTTCTACATATGAGGATGCTATTATCTGTAAAGTCACTAATATAGATATAAAAGCATTAACAATTTTAGTAATGAAGTAATCTTTGAGAATATAAAAGTAATTTTAATCAAGTCAAACTGTGCTGATTTAAATAGCATAGACCTGTAGTTATTGTTACATGTACAAAATTTAATATTAATAAGGCTTACCTCAGAATTTTCATAACGTGCTTCAATATTCTCCAAAACATTTGGCATAAGCTCTTTAACTGCTCTTCCGGCGGGAGAGTTTTGAATATTCAAAGAAACGATTTTCCTTTTCTTTAGCAGAGCTTAAATTAGTAGAGTAATATCTTCCACTTGGTCCAAACCAACTATCGTATTGTTCGCCAATATCAGATGGATCTAAAATATTTTGATTAAAGTTCTTTAAAGATTATTTTTCGTTATTACTTTCTGCAATATAATTTGCATTTGAAAATACTTTGGGTTGGGAAGATACATTTAGGGAATCAGAAACTTTCCAATGATATTTCTATGAGCTCTATATTTGGTTCTAAAGTTAAACTAAATAAATTTCAAAATTTTCAAAGAAACTATTCTGTGAAAATATAAAGGAAAATACTCAAGAGAAAACTTCTTTCTATATGCATACATACAAATTGTGAATAATCCTAACGAAAACTTAAGCATGCTTTACTTGTGTTCCATCATTATTCTTTTTCGGTATAAATATCTTTTTCCCTTGTATCGGTAACTCTGTTTATTATCTTATATACTCTCTATCCATCAGCCCCACTTTGCCCTAAACGTTTTATCTCGAGTTTAATCGAGCTAACTGGTGGGCATTAAGTTGTTCCTGCACGAACTATTCTTGGAACGAATTCCACTTTTAGTAAGAAGTTGAGACACTGATTTCTGATATAATCAGTCGGTTCATTGGTTTATTTCTTTGTAAAATAAATAATATTCCCGCAAAATACATTTCTAGATTCTACTACGAATAAAAAAATTTGTAACTTCTTGCCAAAAATATCTCCAACAACATCTGTAACTTTAATTTTTCTTTTATTCGCTCTCTTGGAAATGTGGCAAACACTAATGCTGAGAAAACTAATCATTTTGGACTATTATTTTCATCTAATTCCTCTTTGCCTTGTTCTGGCGTCTAATCTTCTACCATCACCTTTCAGGTGTCCCTTGTCTTTTTCTGGTGAATGAGATGCTAAAAATATTTAGTGTTAGGAAGGTTAGTGACGCGGATGAAACTCCTATCTGTGTTTTGATGAAGTGAACATTAGTATTGAATACTTGTGTAGGTCTTGTCGATCCCATAAAATGGTCTGATCCTTTTAACTATCGCCCTAGAGCTTCCACCTGTGTTATGTACAAAATCTTTATATCTATCCCTTATTCTTATTTCCTGGATCATTAATATTTTTTGTTTTCCATTATATTTCTACTTTTCATTAACGCCACATTCAGCTAGCTTTCTTTCTCTTTCATGTATTCTAATACCAACGACTCCAACTCCGAAAATCTTCCATTCATTTCAAATCAGGACCCTGTGTTGTTTCTAATGTTGCTTCTCATCTTTAGCTTTCTGATTCCACTTTACTGATCTGAATGGAATTAACTTGTGAGGCTTCTCAGGATTGTGAAATTCAACTCATTAAAAACTCGGTTTTCTCACATCTATCTCCCAAAAATACTTCCAAACTTATTTGTTTTTAAAAGACTCTACTGACTCGCATGTAATCTAACATAAATAGTCCAGGTTAGAAAATAAGCAGGAAATTATCTTGGAATCCTCATACTAAAGGAGTTCTCACACAGTTAAAAAACATACACAAGAGTCTTTATCCCCCATTGTATTGAATACTGTTCTCACAAATGAAGGGAATCTAGTTCCAACTATCTTTTGAAAAGGGTTTGTCTAAGGCTGAAAGGTTACTAAACTTTTCCTTTTCTAATTCTCTTAGCCCTCTGTTGTGACGTGACGATTACGATCTATATCTTTTCTAGAGATACTCTATACGTATTCTCGAGGGAATTAACCACTATCGTTCTACTATAAAAGGTTCCTTGAATTCATTTAACTTTTGTTTTGAGATTGGTAACACTTGGTTTCTTCTAAAAAGTCACTTATATATACATATATACAAAGTTTTAAATAGGCGTAGGAGTCTTCATTTATTAATATTTGGGTATATTATTATAATTCTTCTTGAAACTGATGAAGGAGAATCAAAACACTTACTGAATAACAATTTCCATTCTTTGTCTCTTATGCTTGCTCCATTTATTATTGGATCAATGTTGACCAGTAACTCCTTTCGTGGGGAAGAAGATTTCCCTTGAAGACTTTCCCATACATTCATCCCATCCGTCGGGTGTAAATCTGATACATCTCCACCTATAAAAGGTTATATCAAATAAATAACCTGAATGCAAAGTTAATAACAAATGTAAATACAATTAATCAGAGAAATTTTTTTTTTCTTTTAAATTTAAAAATATCCACTGTGGAAATATAATATATATATATATATATATATATATATATATATATATATATATATATATATATATATATATATATATATATATATATATATATATATATATATATATATATATATATATATATATATATATATATATATATATATATATATATATATATATATATATATATATATATCCAACCGATAGCATTGTACAAAGTTGGAAGCCAATCAGATATGTGCATCATTTCCGTGGAGACCCTTCCAGGTTTCTTTAGTATGGAAGACCAAATAAATGCAGATCCTCTAATTCCTCCTTCCCACATTGAGTTCTTCGTCTTTATAAACAGAAAGGAAAAAATTTTGTAAGTAAATATTTTTAATATTCTCAAGGTAAATATAATAACTTCCAACGTAAATACTATAATACAATTTCAACAATTTTTTCCTATATGGGATAATAGTATATATATATATATATATATATATATATATATATATATATATATATATATATATATATATATATATATATATATATATATATATATATATATATATATATATATATATATATATATATATATAAGCACCCCTCTTAATGGCCAATTTGAAGCTCCACTTCTTTCGTAGCCACCAGCTGATCCTCCATTATCCGCAGAAAAAACAATGATGGAATCTTTCAACATCTTTCTACTCTTCAAAGCTTCAACAACTTTTCCAATGCTCTCGTCAAGTTTCCAAAGCATTGCTGAAACAAAGTCAATAAAATTGAGAAAAATAATGTGAAATTTATATGAAATGCACTAGTAAATGAAACAAAATTAATAGTTATAAAATAAATAAATAAATGAATATATAAATAAATAAATAAGAGAATTAAAATATGAACCATTTTGACCAAACTTTTTAAAAAATGTGCAAAAAAGGATGAAGACTTTATTAAATTAATTAAGGTTAAAAGCTGTTCCTCATTAAAATGTTTTTAAAATATCATTTCATCAAAATATTTACTTAATTACAATCAAAATCCTCTTTAATAGAAAAGAAAAATATTTAGTAAAACAAACCTGCAAATTTTCTTCTGTTTTCATCGTCGATATAAGAAAACTTTTCAATAACCTCATCAGGAGCTTGAAGTGGAACTCCATTTTCACTAAAGGTGGCAACATGCGTTGCCAAGTGAGGAAGATATAGAAATAAAGGTTTTGAAGGGTTGTGTTCATTTATAATATTGACACTTTCTTCGGTAAAGAGATCGGTAGCATACTTTCCTTTTTATTAAAAAGATAAATATCAATTCTTAATTTCTTCAAAATCGTAATTTATTATATTATATTATGATATGTTTTTATTATATGATATTATATAAAAAACTGATTGATAGAAACTGCTGATGTAATTACCGACTGCGTCATATTCTACTTCCATATTCCTTCGAAAGTCATACCCATCAACAGAGTTGTTAAATGCCAAGGTATGACTATAATACTCGATCATGCCTTCCCAATACCCATAATGGGAGTCAAATCCTCTGAAAGTTGGGGTATAATCCTTTCTGTAGTTTCCAAGGTGCCATTTACCAACCATTCTTGTGGTATAGCCCAATGATTTAAGATACTGGGGAAATATTGTAAAGTCAAGGGGAAGTCCACGAGGTTCATTGCCTAGTAAAACGTAGTGTTGCAAACCTAGAAGTATATTTTAAATAATAATAATAATAATAATAATAATAATAATAATAATAATAATAATAATAATAATAATAATAATAATAAATAATAATAAAAAAATAAAATAATAAAATAATAATAATAGTAATAATAAAAATATTAATAATAATGAAAATAATAATACTGATATTATTATTAATCATAAGACTTCTCAGCGGCAGCAGAGACTTTTATAGTCATACACCACCTTTATTCAAAAAACTAAACAAATTGCAATTTGATCATCTTCTAAACCTCTCCTCTCCTTAAGGAAATTCACAAAGTAATAAACAATAACACATGCATATTCCTAAAAAAAAACACCAAAACAATCAAATTGAGAGAGGAATAATCTTAAGAAACAACAATAACTTAAAAACCTCTTTCTACAGGCTCACTAAAGCACGACAAGCAGTAAGCTATACCTCCACCATTTTATATAACAATCTCCCAGACGACATAAAAAATGAAAGATCAATAAAATCATATGCGCGCAAAATTAAAAAAAGGTACAGTCGTCAACAGAAGTTCGTTCCTATTAGGCTGGAAATAAATATTTATATAAAATGGAGATCATTTCATAAAAGCTCTATTTTGAATAAAAAGAAAATAAAAACATTCAGCGGGGCTTAATTGAACTGTGATTGGCTGAACCTGAAATGATCTCCATTTTATATAAATATTTATTTCCAGCTTAATAGGAACGAACTTCTGTTGACAACTGTACATAAATTCGTATTGATCCATTATCATTATTATTATTATTATTATTATTATTATTATTATTATTATTATTATTATTATTATTATTATTATTATTATTATTATTATTATTATTATTATTATTATTATTATTATTATTTATTATTATTATTATTTATTATTATTATTATTATTATTATTATTATTATTATTATTATTATTATTATTATTATTATTATTATTATTATTATTATTATTATTATTATTATTATTATTATTATTATTATTATTATTTTATTATTAAATATTGTTATTATTATTATTATTATTATTATTATTATTATTATTATTATTATTATTATTATTATTATTATTATTATTATTATTACTATTATTGTTATTATTATTTTAATTGTGAATTTACTATTACTATTATTATAGATGTTATTACCAATACTATTTCTATTCTTATTATTGTTACTACCATTGTTAATTATTATTATTATTATTATTATTATTATTATTATTATTATTATTATTATTATTATTATTATTATTATTATAATTAGCATTATTACAATACTTGTTATCAGTTTAACCTATTAATATTTTTACTACTAGAATTATTATCTCTATTCTTAATATTATTAAATCAGATAATCTATAGCTTTCAAGAATATTAATTCCATTGCTACAATCATCAATACGATTATTATTATTACTATGTACGTACAATCGTTGCTGATATTGTTTTAGTATTATTATTGTTCTTATTATTATTATTGAAAATTTTATTATAAATATTATATTACAGCTTATTTTTACTATTTCTGTTATTATCATAACTACTATTATCACTATTTTTATCACAGTTGTATTACTGAAACTGTTATCATTATAGTTACCATTATTATTATTATTATTATTATTATTATTATTATTATTATTATTATTATTATTATTATTATTATTATTATTATTATTATTATTATTGTAACAATATTTGAAATAAATATCATCACTGTTATTATTATTAC
>SEYY01024525.1:60000-67500 GCA_009176605.1 Armadillidium nasatum | reverse complement strand
TATTATTATTTATTATTATTATTATTATTATTATTATTATTATTATTATTATTATTATTATTATTATTATTATTATTATTATTATTATTATTATTATTATTATTATTATATTATTATTATTATTATTATTTATTATTATTATTATTATATATTATTATTATTATTATTATTATATTTTATATTATTATTATTATTATTATTATTATTATTATTATTATTATTATTATTATTATTATTATTATTATTATTATTATTATTATTATTATTATTATTATTATTATTATTATTATTATTATTATTATTATTATTATTATTATTAAAGTTGTAGTCGTTTTTTGTTGTAACTAATATTAAAATAGGTTGACCACATTTTCTTAAGACAAAAAATTGAATGTGAATTGGCAAAATCGGTACAATGTGTGCCATAGTTCCAATACCGTTAATCTTCCTCATCAGTTCAGTTACAAGTTTTCGCCACAAATTATTTTTGTAGTCTTTTGCAATCACCTAATTTAGTCTTCATGATATTTTTTTCAAGCAAATTTACTTCTTATTTTCTAAAACTTAGCACACTCTTGGTTGGATCATAATCTAGGCTGTTGTCGGTTGTCTCGTTAGGTAATTAAATAAAGTCTATGCGTTTTCCTTTACTTTTTTATTAACAAATTTCTTTTTATATTTTATATTATTTTCTTTATTACTAAAGGTTCTCTTCTCTTCCTTCGCTTTTTAAATATGCATGCTTAAACTTAAACCTTTTTATGTCGTCATATGCCCACTTCTATATATATAAAAAAATTTACATTAAGAAAAATTTTTGAATTTTTTAAACAAAATTCTACTTTTTCAAATAGAATTTTTTTTCCAAAACATGTATCCATGAAACTTTCGGAAATGACGTCTGACATATACGGGTCATATTCCTTATCAGGAATTATAGTTTTTCTTTTCCAACATTTTTAGGCCTATTTCAATTTTAATTTTTGTCACTAACATATGACCTATTATTATTTAACTGCTATACAATCAAGGCATCGCGAACGGGGTCTGAAGTCCCCCACCGGAAGGGGCGAAGCCCTTTACAGTGGATTTCTTAAAGATATCTTACAAATATTCATGTAAATAATTCATAATTCAGGTAGGTAACTGAGGGACCCCCTTGATGGGATTTTCAGCCCTGCTTCTCCCACTTTGCAGCGGGATACTATTTATAATATGCTGTTGATAAGCTGGAAGTAGACCAAAGGTTGATAGACAATTTCAAAAACCAGAAGAGTTGTCTAAATCGTCAACATTATCTCTTTTCTAAAACATCAACATTTTATTTTCTAAAATTTGAGTGGTTGACAACATTTTTTTTTTTCAAAACTCTTTCAAATCGTCAACACAGTAAATCGTATTGGCATATGTTTGTCATCCACCTTTTCACCAAATCGTAATTTCACTTGTTTTAGAACACGTACGAACGCACGCACACACACAGACAGGCCTATATTAGGAAAAAATTGTTTGCTATATCTGAAACTGAAAAAGAGATTCATTTAAAAAAAAGCAGGCCATGCTAACTTACGGTGGGTCTTACTCTTAACATTAACACCACTTACGGGTCGGGGCATGCATTTGTAATATTGCTTATGTCGTATTCTAAACATGAAAATAATAAAAATAATAATAATAATTATAATAATAATAATAATAATAATAATAATAATAATAATAATAATAATAATAATAATAATAATAATATTAATAATAATAATAAATAATGATAAAAAAAAAAATAAAAAAATAATAATAATAATAATAATAATAATAATAATAATAATAATAATAATAAAAGGCTTAAATAAAGAGAGGTGCCTTGCTTGCACATGAATTTGGTGTGAGCATAGCAAACTCTAGGCTTGCATGTTGGGATGCCTCCTTCTTTCCAGCCACCTCTGTTTTGTAGAATTCCCTAACTTCGTCTGTTTTTCATGCAGTATTTAACCTACCTCTCTTTAAATACTCTGTCTGCACCCACCCGAAGGATCTACGTTATGTCCGGGATTGCGTGGGTTTTCTTTTATCTCTTTTAAATATGCCCACTCCTCGAAAAGGGCTCTACCCGTTAATGGCGGTTACATGTAAAAATTGAAAAAAAAATTTAAAAAATACCAATTTTGTAGTTTTTTTGCAATCACCTAATTTAGTCTTCATGTTATTTTTTTCAAGCAAATTTGCTTCTTATTTTCTAAAACTTAACACACTTTTACTTAAGTTTTCAAAATATATAATAAAACATTTTAGCTGACCGATTGTTTTTGAACAGTGTCGATCACTTTACTTGTCGACGATTTGGTTAAAACTTCGTAAAAGAAGGTAATCTTTATCGAACAATATTTTTTAAAAACTCGATATAGCCTATATATATATATATATATATATATATATATATATATATATATATATATATATATATATATATATATATATATATATATATATATATATATATATATATATATATATATATATATATATATATATATATATATATATATATATATATATATATATATATATATATATATATATATATATATATATATATATATATATATATATATATATATATATATATATATATATATATATATATATATATATATATATATATATATATATATATATATATATATATATATATATATATATATATATATATATATATATATATATATATATATATATATATATATATATATATATATATATATATATATATAATATATATATATATATTATTGAAAGGTATCTGGGTACAAAAGTGGCTATGGATTGGGAGAGGGGAGAGGGAGTGAAAGGGAAGGATGGAGAAATATTACAGGGAGAGAAGGAAGTTGGAGAGAGAAGGAAAATGTACTTTAGTGAATTGTTAAACGAAGGGAGAGAAATTAGTAATGGGGTTGAGGTAGATAGTTAGCGAGGATGAGGAGAGAAATATTAGTAAAGAGTAGGTGGAAGTAGCGGTGAGAAAGATAAAGAAAGGAAAATCGGCAGGAATGGATAGTATATATGAAGAGATGATAAAAAAGGGACCTAGAGAGTTGATTGTTGCTGAAAATGTTTAATGTATGTTGGAGAGAAGGAGTGTGTCTCAGGAGAGGCAGGACTCTTGCATTGTACCCATATACAAAGGAAAAGGTGATAAGATGGTTTGTAAAAATCACAGGGGGATTAGTCTGCTGGGCATGATAGGAAAGATTTATGGGAAGGTGTTAGTAACGAGAATGAAAAAATTTATAAGTGAGTGAATGGTGGTAATGTATATATAAATATATATAATATTATATATATATATATATATATATATATATATATATATATATATATATATATATATATATATATATATATATATATATATATATATATATATATATATATATATATACCTTTTTTTTTTTTACCTTCTCACCCCCTGACCACCCCATGTTGAGGCGGCCACACTTCGCTAATGAAGCTTCCTGCCGCGGTCGGTCTCGTCCAGAGATCCTTCAAAGAAGTGATGCCCCAGAAGATTTTGGGGCGAGAGTTGGAAGGACAGCGTAATAGAAAGTGTTTCACGTTGAATATATATATATATATATATATATATATATATATATATATATATATATATATATATATATATATATATATATATATATATATATATATATATATATATATATATATATATATATATATATATATATATATATATATATATATATATATATATATATATATATATATATATATATATATATAATATATATATATATATATATATATATATATATATATATATATATATATATATATATATATATATATATATATATATATATATATATATATATATATATATATATATATATATATATATATATATATATATATATATATATATATATATATATATATATATATATATATATATATATATATATATATATATATATATATATATATATATATATATATATATATATATATATATATATATATATATATATATATATATATATATATATATATATATATATATATATATATATATATATATATATATATATATATATATATATATATATATATATATATATATATATATATATATATATATATATATATATATATATATATATATATATATATATATATATATATATATATATATATATATATATATATATATATATATATATATATATATGTATATATTATTTAGACGCACTTATTTTTTATTTATTTATTTTTTTAGAAGGAACGGAATATGTTTAAATAAAGTAGGAAATTTATCAAAAAAATTTCTTCAATAAACGAAAAACTGGTTTATTTTTTATTTAAATACATTTCTATAATTTTATTCAAATATGAATTAAATAAACCAATAGTTATAAATAAAAAAGTTAAATTTTAGTTCCAGATCTGTTGCTAAGGTGAGATAAGAAATTAAGCATTTAGATTGGGGTTTTCGCCAATATAGTCATACCAATTCGTCCATGTGTTATTCCAATAGATTGGATTTCCTCTTGGGTCAAGCGGTTGGTTTCCTGGGGTAACGGCTGTTGAATTATAGAATTCGAGCTTTTTCTGCCAAAAAAGAAAAACAAGTTTCTTAAATTCATAAATAAAAATAAATATTATTATTTTTATTATTTTTAATATTTTTTTGGAAATAATTTTATTATAATGTTATTAATAAAAAAGAACTATTTTCAAATAAATCGTAAAATTTATAAAAGCGAAAAAGAAAGTTTGCTACAGAAATAACTGCATGTGAACATTCTGCCAATTCAAAATATATATATATATATATAATATATATATATATATATATATATATATATATAATATATATATATATATATATATATATATATATATATATATATATATATATATATATATATATTGTGAACAGTATACAAATATATATCTAATTAAAATATATTTAATATATCGAATTAAAGCAGCTAATTGTAATATCTTACCAACAATTCCTCAACAATTGATGGATACAATTTTGAAACATCGTAATATTCACAAGGATCAGATAAAATATTAAAGAGACATGGATTGTTAATGTCGTTACAAGAAGCAGTTGCATTCTTTGGGACATCAGTACATAAAACCTATATATATATATATATATATATATATATATATATATATATATATATATATATATATATATATATATATATATATATATATATATATATATATATATATATATATATATATATATATATATATATATATATATATATATATAAATTTTAAATAAAATGAGTAAAAGACATTATACTCTAATTTTTAAAAGTATTTTATGGTTATGTGTTGCTATTTAATATATTTTTATTATATTATTAAGATAAAAATTTAAAAAGACAAATTTTAAAAAAAAAAAAAAAAAAAAAAAAAAAAATTTTTGAAAAAAAAAAAAAAAAATTAATTCTATAATTAGAACATAAGAAAATAGAGACAGTTAGAATTTAAAAGTAGAATATTAAATATTTGTGAATTGGTTTGATTGAGTTAATTATATTAAATAAATTGTCATTTTGATATATATATATATATATATATATATATATATATATATATATATATATATATATATATATATATATATATATATATATATATATATATATATATATATATATATATATATATATATATATATATATATATATAATTTCAAGATTACTATAGGAGATTCGAACCCTAACCTTTAAGCTGGTAAGACAGAGTATTACTCCTATAATAAGATACTAGAAAAGAAAAAAACATTGAGAAAGCTCATAAACATCCGCCATGATGACCAACTCCAAGGACCCCCCCAACCCCACCCCAACTGTACTGGTATACAGAGCAACAGGTCAGCTACCATCCCCTTCAACCACAGACAATATACGTAAGTAGTAAAAGCAAAGACGAGATTTTCCGCATTAGAACATGATTTATAACACCTGTGCGATAAGCTTGTTACAGATTGCTTCTCTGTCACTGATAAGAGTCAGTGTTTTTACTTACTATATATATATATATATATATATATATATATATATATATATATATATATATATATATATATATATATATATATATATATATATATATATATATATATATATATATATATATATATATATATATATATATATATATATATATATATATATATATATATATATATATATATATATATATATATATATATATAAGTTTGTTTTAATTTATTAAATTAATTTAACTTGTAAATAAAATTAAACTTCCTTCGCACAAAAAATAAAAATAAAAAATAAAAAAAATAATATAAAAGAAAACAAAAATAAAAATAATAATAATAATAATGAAAAATAGCAAGTATCATTTGTGGTTCCATCTACTGAACTTATAATAAGTTTCATTATTCGTTCCTGTTGTTGAAGTTTTTATCGCGGTTTTTCTTAAATCAATTTGAGTTGTTTCGCTGCCATGGCATAATGGTAGAGTGGTTGACTCGTGTGTTTAAAACCTCTATGTGGATCCTAGGAGGAAACACCTAGAAATTTGCCCTCCTAGTGGGTTGTGAACTTTAATGTATATAAAAAAAAGAAGTTACAAAATAACTGAACTGAGTATTTATAATTCAATACTTTTAGGTAATTAAAATATTTGTTACACTGCAAAAATTGTCCTAACGAATCGTTGAGACAAGTGGCAAAAATGTCTCAACAAATTTTTTTCTGTTATTTTCTTAATAGAAAATAAATCCGTGATGTGATTTTCTTATGTTTAACATGTCTTTTCTCTATTAATAATTTTACTGTGACATTTTTGCCACTTGTCCCAACGATTCGTTATGACAATTTTTGCAGTGTACTTACTTTCAAAATAATAACATTTTGTTTCACTGTACTTTGAAAGATATGAACAATGTAGGGCCTACTTTAGTAAGATGAAATTTGATATAAAGACAAGTCATAAGCTTCCACTTAAGCTTACCTCAGCATTTTTAAGACGTGTTTCGATATTCTCAAAAATATTTGGCATAAGTTCTTTAACAGCTTTTCCAGAGGGAGAGTTTTGAATATTTGTTAAGTAATTTTCCTTTTCTTTAAAAGGGTTTGAGTTACTAGAGGAATTTCTTCCACTTGGTCCAAACCAACCGTCGTATTGTTCGCCAATACCAGATGGATCTAAAAAAAATTTAAAAGATCTTTATAATAGTTATTTTCTTTATTACTTCTTTTAGGATGAAGAAATATATGTTCTGAAATAATATTTTCATACTAATATACTTGGGTAGGGTAGAGATTTTCAAGGAATCAGAACCATTCCACTGACATATCTCCAAAAAGTTTATCCTTCCAAAAATTTCATTAAACTATTTAGAATGAAAAGTAATGGAGAACTCTTAACAGAAAAACAATTTCTCTGTACATATATAATATCTTAGATCACCTTAATCAAATCTTG
>SEYY01024525.1:30000-45000 GCA_009176605.1 Armadillidium nasatum | reverse complement strand
TATTATTATTATTATTATTATTATTATTATTATTATTATTATTATTAAGATTATTATTGAATTTAGTAGTATAGGACCTACTGTTAAACTTTAAGCCTGTAAATGTACCGTCTCCTGAATAAATATTTGTGAATTGTGAATTATTATTATTATTATTATTATTATTATTATTATTATTATTATTATTATTATTATTATTATTATTATTATTATTATTATTATTATTGTTATTATTATTATTACTATAATTATTATTTTTATTATTATTATTATTATTATTATTATTATTATTATTATTATTATTATTACATTTATTATTATTATTATTATCATTATTCATTATTATTATTATTATTATTATTATTATTATTATTATTATTATTATTATTATTATTATTATTATTATTATTATTATTATTATTATTATTATTAAAGTTGTTATTACTAATATTATAAAAGGCTGTTCACATTTCATTGAGATAAAAACAGGAATTTGGTTTAGAAAAATCGAATCAATGCGTGCCTCACTAACAATACCATTAATCTGCCTTTTCAATTTAGCTACAAGATTTCGCCACACATTATTTTTGCAAAGTATTTTGTAACCACCAAAATTATTATTCATGTTATCCGCACACAAAACATCAGTTTTGATTTGTTTAGGCAAATTTTGGACTTATTTCCTTCAACTTAGCACACTGTGGATCGGATGTTTCACCAGGTATTGAAAGGAAGTCTATATATTTAACTTGCACACTAACTTCTGAAAATAAAGTATAGTACAAAGTTAAGAAAATTTTACTTTTTCGATTTAGTTCGATATTTCCGAAGTGATCGTACCTTTTTTTCCTTTATTCAAATTCACAATTAATCTAATAAATAACTTAAATTACTGTAATAATAAAATGTTGCTAACTATTTCTTCTGATATTAGTATATGCGCTCAAGAAAATTTTGGTTCTTAAATCATTTTTAATCATTTTGAACAAGAAGTCATTTTCGCGAAAACCTTTGATACACAACAAAGAGATTTTCCACTTTAATGCGATTTATATCTCTTTCACTATATCACCTCTCAACCATAAACGAACTAATGCAACCAGAGTCTTTTTAGCATTCTAATGATTCTGGCGATGTAGATTTCTGCCTCTATTAGATTTAGATAAATATATATTACAAAATCAGAGAAAGGCAATGTCATTCATAAATATTTTACAGAATGAGTAATAAAAACATTAACATAAATGATTTAAATATTGAATAAACAAATAAACAGCGAAAATAGAACATTTGAAGTTTCCAGACTATTTCTATTTATCTATCTATATATCTATATTTGTACATATCTATCTATCTAAGTATCTAACAATGTATATATCTATCTATATATGCCTCGTATTATATATATATATATATATATATATATATATATATATATATATATATATATATATATATATATATATATATATATATATATATATATATATATATATATATATATATATATATATATATATATTATATATATATATATATATATATATATACAACTGACAGTTTTCATACAAAATTTTAAAATTCATCCTTAATTAAGAAGATGACTTTCATTATTAATATAAAAATAAGTAAATGAATGAATCATAGCATTTAATATCCAAATATCTCGCTTATACTGTTGTAAGATTGTTTTTAAAAGTAAGATTATATATATATATATATATATATATATATATATATATATATATATATATATATATATATATATATATATATATATATATATATATATATATATATATATATATATATATATATATATATATATATATATATATATATATATATATATATATATATATATATATATATATATATATATATATATATATATATATATATATATATATATATATATATATATATATATATATATATATATATATATATATATATATATATATATATATATATATATATATATATATATATATATATATATATATATATTATATATAGTATATATATATATATATATATATATATATATATATATATATATATATATATATATATATATATATATATATATATATATATATATATATATATATATATATATATATATATATATATATATATATATCTTCCTCTTGTGGTTCTCAAAACTTGTGCTTCCTAGCTTGCACCCTGCCTTGGTAAATTATTTCGTCTTTGTATTTCTATTTCAACCTTTCCTTCTTGTTGGAAACATGAGCTCAATCAGCCTGTGCCGAAGAAGGGGGACCCCTCTCAAGCCTCCAACTACCGTCCCATTTCTTTGACCTCCGTTCTCTCTAAAGTTTTCAAATCTATCCTTAACAGGAAGATTTGGAAACATCTCAATTCTTCTGGTCGTTCTTCTGATAGCAGCTTTTGAACACGGCCACCGTTCATCCTATAAATCTATTAATAGTGGTGTTCCTCAAGGATCTGTTCTTTCCCCAACACTCTTTCCGTTTTTCATTAATAACCTTCTCTCTATTACTTCATCTCCTATCCACTCCTATGCTGATGACTCCACCCTTCATTACTCTTTTCATTTTGAAAGGCGCCCATCCCAACAACAGTTAATAGAAGCAATGAAGGTGGCCTTGGAGCAGCTAGCCTCTGATCTATCTCTCATTTCAAATTGGGGCAGAGAAAACATGGTCGTTTTCAATGCCTCCCTCTCTTTACTGGACACAATCCTCCACACTACTATGATATCTTCTTCGAAAACGCACAACTCAAACCTTCATCTCTCCTTAATATCCTTTGTTTTTTTTTCTCGTGATCTTTTTTAGAAAGATCACATTATTTCTCTTCTAAAGAAGCTTCTAAGAGGTTGGGTGTTCTGAGGCGCCTACAGCATTTCTTCAATCCACCCCAGTTGCTTGCTTTGCATAGGAGTGTTGTTCGCCCCTATATGGAGTATGCATCACACATCTGAGGTGGTTCCACTCATACAGCTTTCTTTGAAAAGGTGGAGTCTAGGGCTTTTCACCTTATTAACTCTCCTGCTCTCTCTAATTCTCTCCAATCTCTTTCTGCCCGTCGAATTGTTGCGTCACTATCTCTATACTATCGCTATTACAATGGACACTGAACTCTCGTCACATACCTCCTCCATTGAGAAGGACTCGTGCGACTCATTCTACACAGTCTCATCCTTTCTCTGTCCAACTCTCCGACCCCAGACTTAACCGTTATGCTCAATCTTACATGTACTCTACTGGTAAAGTCTGGAACTCACTTCCTTCATCTATTTTTCCCAACTTATTATAACTTATACATCTTCAAACGCCGTGTTTCAGGTCATGTCGGCCTTTAATTTGACCATGTTCCTGACTTTCCCCCTAACTCTTGTGGAATTTTAGTAGGCCTCTGGCCTTTGCCCACCAGAGGTGAAATAAAAAAAAAAAAAAAAATATATATATATATATATATATATATATATATATATATATATATATATATATAATATATATATATATATATATATATAATATATATATATATATATATATATATAGGAAAAGCATAAACATTATTTATCTAACATTTATTTATAAAGTATATTTTACTTAAAGTAACAGAAACTCGTTGAATGAAATGGAAAATATTATTGTAAATTATTTTTACACAGAACAATAAATAATTTCTACTTTATTTTATTACTTTACAATGACTATTGAGAAACGAATGAAATTTACTCCACATAAATTCCATAAATAAATAATTTTTATTCGTAGATCTGTTTCAAGGTAAAAAGAATTGTTCATTCACAGTGGAATTTTCGTCAAGGTAATCATACCAATTCGTCCAAGTTTCGTTCCAATACTTCGGATTTCCCTTTGGGTCAAGGGGTTGGTTTCCTGGGGGGACTGATGTTGAATTATAGGATTGGAGCTTACTCTGGAAGATGAGGAAAACATTCTTAAAAGTCGGAAATTCAAATAGTTTAAAAAAAAAATATATATTATTGGTGAAATAGAACAATATTTTTATATTTTTAAAAAATGGCAAAATTTTCAAAAGCAATATACACAACGCAACACTTATATATATATTTATATATATATATATATATATATATATATATATATATATATATATATATATATATATATATATATATATATATATATATATATATATATATATATATATATATATATATATATATATATATATATATATATATATATATATATATATATATATATATATATATATATATATATATATATATATATATATATATATATATATATATATATATATATATATATATATATATATATATATATATATATATATATATATATATATATATATATATATATATATATAATATATATATATATATATATATATATATATATATATATATATATATATATATATATATATATATTATATATATATATATATATATATATATATATATATATATATATATATATATATATATATATTTATATATATATATATATATATATATATATATATATATATATATATATATATATATATATATATATATATATATATATATATATATATATATATATATATATATATATATATATATATATATATATATATATATATATATATATATATATATATATATATATATATATATATATATATATATATATATATATATATATAGCAAATAATATGAAATATCTTACCAACAATTCCTCAACAATTGATGGATACAATTTTGAAACATCGTAATATTCACAAGGATCAGATAAAATATTAAAGAGACATGGATTGTTAATGTCGTTACAAGAAGCAGTTGCATTCTCTGGTACTGCACCACAACCTATATATATATATACTATATATATATATATATATATATATATATATATATATATATATATATATATATATATATATATATATATATATATATATATATATATATATATATATATATATATATATATATATATATATTTAAATGCCAGTATCTATTTGCAGCTGATTGTATATTTGGGATAAGAATTCAAATGCAACTGGAGAATAAATCGAGTTTTTTAAATGATTTTAGAGCTTAAATTGCATTTGTGAAATGATGTTTCAATTCAATGCCAGCTATTTTTTTTTATTTGCTTTAGGAACTGAATTTATAGAGAAATCAAATTCTCCTTCGCAAAATATGTGAATAGTAAGCATGATTTGTAGTTCCATCTCGTGGGTTTATTATTAGTTTTATTATTCAGTTTAAGTCGTTGAAACCTTTCTTAAATCAACACGGAAAGTTAAATAGGAATTGAAATGAGTAACAGTAAAACAACACTTGGTTAATTGACCAATATTTTTTACCGACTTAAGTATATGATAAATCTTCTTTCACATTATTTTAAATCTTATGACATGTACTTTAGTACAATACTACTTCAAAGAGATGAAATTTGGTTTGAAGAAAAGTCTTGATGAATGATAAAAACATCTGCATATCAGACCTTATTTAACGTGGAAGTGAACGCGGATCTTAAGATCAGAGCAAAAATGGATGCGGATGCGGATGCGGATGCGGAAGTCCAAACTTTTGGCGATTCTACATTTGAGGATGCCGTTATTCTCAACGTCACTTATGCAGATATAAAAGAATTAAAAATTTTTGCTGAATGATGTAATTTGTGACAATAAAACTAATTTTATTCAAGTCAAACTGTTCTGTTTTACATAGCAAAGATCTATAGTTTCAGATATATGTACAAATTTTAATATAAATAAGGCTTACCTCAGCATTTTCCAAACGTGCTTCAATATTCTCAAAAATATTTGGCATAAGCTCTTTAACAGCTCTTCCAGCGGGAGAGTTTTGAGTATTCATGTAATTATTTTTCATTTTAGCTGAGTTTGAGTTGCTTGTGGAATTTCTTCCACTTGGTCCAAACCAACCATCGTATTGTTCACCAATATTAGAAGGATCTAAAATATTTTAATTAAAATCTTCGTAGATTATTTTTCTCTTGGGATGAAGATTTATGTTCTGAAATATTTGCGAAGGAATTTACTTGGGATAGGAGAGAACTCTTTCACTTATGTTTTAGTGAGCCTTATATTTGGTTCAGAGTAAATGTAAATTAATTCTAGACTTTCAGAGAAGCAAATTTTTGAGAAAAAAAAATAGAGGAAATTCGTAAAAGACACCAACTTTTTCACTACATTTATACAAAACCCAAATTTCCCTAACCGAATCTATGTACTTGTGCTACACCATTAATCTTTATTTCTTTCTCGTTACAAATACACTATTTTCCCTTTTACTGTCTACAATCTTTTTGATACTGATTATAATACATTCTATCCATCAGCTCAACTTTGCTCTAAAGATTCTTACTGATACTTTAATCAAAATAACTAAAGGGCATTGCGCTGCTTCTACACTAACTATTTCTGGAACGAATATTGATTTGACATTGACGATATTTTGGGGTATGCTGAAAAAGTTGGATAATTGATCACTGATGGGATGAGCTGGTTCATTACCTTTTTCACTCCACAGACGTTGGTCCATTTTTATTATGTTTTTTTCCACTCACGGTCGGTGGATAAGAGGATCTCCGCCCCCCCCCCGGGAGAAATTGCCTCTCCTGATGTGCATCTATTTTAGTTATCTATCTCATCATATATTATATATATATATATATATATATATATATATATATATATATATATATATATATATATATATATATATATATATATATATATATATATATATATATATATATATATATATATATATATATATATATATATATATATATATATATATATATATATATATATATATATATATATATATATATATATATATATATATATATATATATATATATATATATATATATATATATATATATATATATATATATATATATACATATATATATATATATATATATATATATATATATATATATATATATATATATATATATATATATATATATATATATATATATATATATATATATATATATATATATATATATATATATATATATATATATATATATATATATATATATATATATATATATATATATATATATATATATATATATATATATATATATATATATATATATATATATATATATATATATATATATATATATATATATATATATATATATATATATATATATATATATTATATATATATATATATATATATATATATATATATATATATATATATATATATATATATATAATATATATATATATATATATATATATATATATATATATATATATATATATATATATATATATATATATATATATATATATATATATATATATATATATATATATATATATATATATATATATATATATATATATATATATATATATATATATATATATATATATATATATATATATATATATATATATATATATATATATATATATATATATATATATATATATATATATATATATATATATATATATATATATATATATATATATATATATATATATATATATATATATATATATATATATTATATATATATATATATATATATATATATATATATATATATATATATATATATATATATATATATATATATATATATATATATATATATATATATATATATATATATATATATATATATATATATATATATATATATATATATATATATATATATATATATATATATATATATATATATATATATATATATATATATATATATATATATATATATATATATATATATATTTAAAGGTTTGATTTTTTATTTTTCGTCGTTTTCTCTTTTATTTTTAAAAGTTAAACCCTATTTACCTTCTCTAATAAGAAATATACTAGGACTAAAAGAACAAACTTTAAAAAAAGAACTAAGGTCTGGAGGATGAAACTTTAATTATATAATAGTTATATATATATATATATATATATATATATATATATATATATATATATATATATATATATATATATATATATATATATATATATATATATATATATATATATATATATATATATATATATATATATATATATATATATATATATATATATATATATATATATATATATATATATATATATATATATATATATATATATATATATATATATATATATATATATATATATATATATATATATATATATATATATATATATATATATATATATATATATATATATATATATATATATATATATATATATATATATATATATATATATATATATATATATATATATATATATATATATATATATATATATATTTCACTAAAGTTAATTTTCTAAAAAATAAGAAATAAAGAAATAACATACTGAAAAGCAATTTCCATTCATTATCCCTTATGCTTGCGCCATTTATATAAGGATCAATATTAACCAAGAACTCTGTTCGTGGGGAAGAGGTTTCTCCTTGAAGACTTTCCCAAACATTCATCCCATCCGTCGAGGGTAAAAAGGAATCATCTCCGCCTTTATAAAAGAGTAGTAACAATTTTAAATAGATGTTAAACCAGGAAAGAAAATGAAAATAACATGAACAAAATTACATTATTCTTTTTATATATAATATATATATATATATATATATATATATATATATATATATATATATATATATATATATATATATATATATATATATATATATATATATATATATATATATATATATATATATATATATATATATATATATATATATATATATATATATATATATATATATATATATATATATATATATATATATATATATATATATATATATATATATATATATATATATATATATATATATATATATATATATATATATATATATATATATATATATATATACATATATATATATATATATATATATATATATATATATATATATATATATATATATATATATATATATATATATATATATATATATATATATATATATATATATATATATATATATATATATATATATATATATATATATATATATATATATATATATATATATATATATATATATATATATATATATATATATATATATATATATGTAAACTAACCAATAGCGTTGAACAAAGTTGGAAGCCAATCTGATACATGCATCATTTCCGTGGAGACCCTGCCAGGATTTTTCATTAAGGAAGACCAAATAAAAGAAGATCCTCTAATTCCTCCTTCCCACATTGAGTTTTTCGTCTTAATTTAAGAGATAAAAATAATTTTGAAAGAAAAAGATTTTATTTATTCTGATTCTAAATATGATGATTTCATGGTACTGACTAGATGATAATTTCAGTTATTTCTTTTAGATTTTATATATATATATATATATAGTATATATATATATATATATATATATATATATATATATATATATATATATATATATATATATATATATATATATATATATATATATATATATATATATTATTAAAGAGAACTATCGAACTAGCTCCCTGATTTAATCAATAATCATAAAAACCACTATTTTAAAAAATAAATAAAAATAATAAAAGATTAAATGTAATGGAATATAAACAAAGTGTCCAAAACTTAAAAAATACTTCGAGATTAAAAAATTTGTTAAAACACATTATATTTCAAGACCCTTCTAGTCTTCTTTTCAGATATAAAGAACAAGTAAAAAATAAATAAATAAATTAAAGAAACTTTTTTTTTTCCTTTCTTCAACTGAAGAGAAGACTAGAATGGGTCTTGAAATATAATGTTTTAACTTTTAATCTCACAGTATTTTTTTTTTTTAAGTTTTGGACACTTTATCTATATATGCCCTTACTTATTAATCTTTTATTTTTTTATTTATTTTTTTAAAATAGTGGTTTTATGATTATTGATATATATATATATATATATATATATATATATATATATATATATATATATATATATATATATATATATATATATATATATATATATATATATATATATATATATATATATATATATATATATATATATATATATATATATATATATATACCCCTCTTAATGGCCAATTTGAAGCTCCACTATTTTCGTAGCCACCAGCCGATCCTCCATTATCAGCAGAAAAAACAATGATTGGAATCCTTTAACATATCTTTATCTTTCAAAGCCTCCACCACTTTTCCAACGCTCTCATCAAGTTTCCAAATCATTGCTAAAACAAAGTTTTTTTTAATGAAATTTAGAAAATAAAATAATATTTAAATAGCATTTATTGGTATATAAGTCTTAGGTTATTAAAAATATCTACAATTAAGGAAAAGTGAATTACATTGTTATTCAGTCACAGTAATTCCTTATCGAAAAATGTGGAAAAAAGTTAAAGATTTTATTAAATTAAAGTTTAAAGCTTTGCACTTTTTAAAATATTTTTTAAATAAATCATACTTCTAAATATTAACAAAAATTACAATCAAGATTCTCTTATTAGAAAAAGAAATATATTTAGTAAAACAAACCTGCAAATATTCTTCTGCTTTCATCTTCGATGTACGAAAACTTTTCAATAACCTCTGCAGGAGCTTGAAGTGGTTCTCCTAAGACATTAAAAGTGGCAACATGCGTAGCCAAGTGAGGAAGATACAGAAATAAAGGTTTTGAAGAGTTGTGCTCATTTATAATTTTGACACCTTCTTCCGTAAAAAGATCAGTAGCATACGTTCCTGATTTTCAAAAGAAAAGTAACAATATTCAATTTCTTCTATATCGTGAATAATTTAATTATCTATATTAATATTAAGGTAAATTATATTATTTTGTATTATGTTACAAACATTATAATCAACAGAAAACTCTGAAATAATTACCTACACCATCATATTCTACTTCCATGTTCCTTCGAAAGTCATACCCGTCATATATATTGTTAAGTGTCATCCTGTGACTATAGTAATCAATAAGACCTTCCCAATACCCATAATGGGAGTCAAATCCTCTGAAAGTGGGAGTGTATTCCTTTTTGAACAGTCCAAGGTGCCATTTGCCAACTATTCTTGTGGTGTAGCCCAATGATTTAAGATATTCGGGAAATAATGTAAAGCTAAGAGGAAGTCCACGAGGTTCACAGCCTGTTATAACCGAGTGTTGCAAACCTAGAAGTATATAATGAATAATAATAATAATAATTTAAATAAAGAAATAATAATAATTATAATAATTATAAAAAGAATAATAATAATAGTAATAATAATAAATTAATTAAATTTTTAATTTTTTTTTTTTTTTTTTAATTTTAATAATATAATAAATAATAAAATAATAATAATAATAAATTAATAATAATAATAATAATAATAATAATAATAATAATAATAATAATAATAATAATAATAATAATAATAATATAATAATAATAATAATAATAATAATAATAATAAATTTTTTTTTTTTTTTTTTTTTTTTATATAATAAAATTTAATAATAATAATAATAATAATAATAATAATAATAATAATAATAATAATAATAATAATAATAATAATAATAATATTATAATATTAATAATAAAAATAATTTCAATTTAAATTTCTATTTTATTCAGAAAAGCACATTTACAATTTTATAAAATTACAGTGGATCCAATACTACTAAATACAATATTGATAATTTTTAGCTGTCCAGTTCTGAAAAGGGACTTCTAAGGGGATACACATTGGTTTATATATATATATATATATATATATATATATATATATATATATATATATATATATATATATATATATATATATATATATATATATATATATATATATATATATATATATATATATATATATATATATAATAGATTAGATAGAGAGGTAAATAGATAGATAGATAGATAGATAGATAGATAGATAGATAGATAAATAGATAATAGATAGATAGAAACATAGATCAATTTGCAGCCCACCTGTATGAATGGGATACATTCCAGTCATAAGAGTCCCCCTTGATGGGGTACAAAGAGGTTGAACATAATAATTATTTAATATGACGCCTGAATAAGCCAAAGCATCGATGTTTGGAGTCGAAATTTCAACATCGCCGTGGAAACCAACGTCATTCCAACCCTGTTGTCAAAGTAAATTAATAATTGGGTAAACCTATTAAGGAATAAATTATTTACTTCATTTCTAAGTTAGATTAAAACTGTGTTCAAAAATTATTACAAACTAAGAAAAAAATAGATAGATAGATAGATGGATAAAAGGTTAGAGAGAGAGAGAGAGAGAGAGAGAGAGAGAGAGAGAGAGAGAGAGAGAGAGAGAGAGAGAGAGAGAGAGAGAGAGAGAGAGAGAGAGAGAGAGAGAGAGAGAGAGTTTGTAAATAATTTTGCTAATATTTATGAATGGTTATAAAATTAAAATAATAATAATAATAATAATAATAATAATAATAATAATAATAATAATAATAATAATAATAATAATAATAATAATAATAAAACTAATAAGAAGAAAAATAATAATAATAATAAAAATAATAATAATAATAATGATAATAATAATAATAATAATATTATTATTATTATTATTGTTATTGTTCTTGTTCTTCACCTCAATATTTAAAATGTACAAAGGGGTAACTGTATTTAATAAACCACATTTATTGCGAAGTTTTAAACGTTTTCCTTAGACTTGAGATTTAGGATTGATTGCATTTCTTGATACTAGAAAAAGTAATTGAAGGTTAGCTCATCTAATGAAAGGAGAGTCAGACATTTCTAAAATGGAGAAGGTAAATAAGAAGAACTACTTACCAAATCGTCAGCGAAAATAAATACGACATGAGGTCTCTTCGTGGATTTTAATATCCTTGAATTTGCTTCCTCTAAATGTAACACCAAAATACAAATTGTGAAAATTGTAATTTTATTCAAAATCGTCATTTTAACTAATTATATAATTTTAACTAATAATATAATTTTTAAATTTTTTTTTGTTTCGCAGAAATTTTATTGATCATTTATTTGTACTTAAAGTTTAAAAGGTTTATATATATATATATATATATATATATATATATATATATATATATATATATATATATATATATATATATATATATATATATATATATATATATATATATATATATATATATATATATATATATATATATATATATATATATATATATATATATAAAAGCTTTTTTCGATGGTATATATTTTTTAATCGAAATCGGAAAAATTTAAAATATAAACCCTTAATTCAAGAGAACAATTACGCAAGAACAATTTTCCTTCACGTTTTTCAATGGCTAAAATATCAAGAAATAAACCTAATGCAACTTTACCGATTATTTTATTTATTAATTTTGTTTCTATTTAAATCTTTGATAAGTAAATTATCGAAGTAATCTGCCAACTGCTGTTATAGTTGTGAAATTATGTTGACGATTTTAATTCTAATTTTCAAAACAATGAGAATTTTTTATTATTATTATTATTATTATTATTATTATTATTATTATTATTATTATTATTATTATTATTATTATTATTATTATTATTATTTATTATTATTATTATTATTATTATTATTATTATTATTATTATTATTATTATTATTATTATTATTATTATTATTATTATTATTATTATTATTATTATTATTATTATTATTATTATTATTATTATTATTATTATTATTATTATTATTATTATTATTATTATTATTATTATTATTATTATTATTATTATTATTATTATTATTATTATTATTATTATTATTATTATATTATTATTATTATTATTATTATTATTATTATTTTTATTATTATTATTATTATTATTATTATTATCATTATTATTATTATTATTATTATTATTATTATTCTTTTTATTATTATTATTATTATTATTATTATTATTATTATTATATTATTATTATTATTATTATTATTATTATTATTATTATTATTATTATTATTATCATTGCCTTAATCTCCCTTGAGTAGGAATCACCTTTAAAAACTTTTCAGTATATGAAACAATTTTTATCTTTAAAATATGTGTATCGTAATATAAATAATTCAGTCAGAATATTGGTAAAGAAATTTTGAAAAACAATATTTGAGTTGCATTACAAAACTCTTGTTTTGAATTAATAATCTAGTCTCAGTGGGATAGATAGATAGATAAAAGGTTAGAGAGAGAGAGAGAGAGAGAGAGAGAGAGAGAGAGAGAGAGAGAGAGAGAGAGAGAGAGAGAGAGAGAGAGAGAGAGAGAGAGAGAGAGAGAGAGAGAGAGAGAGAGAGAGAGAGAGAGAGAGAGAATATAACATCTTTTAATTCCTTTTTTTATTAACTTGAAATGATTTAATGAGACATGTGTTGTATTTTAGGGTCATAACCAGGCTAAAAATTTAGTCAAAAACATTCCAACTATTAAGAAACTAAAATTTATGTTTCGAATGAAATAAATTTTAGCCTTTTTTTTAGTCGTTAAAATGAAACTAAACAACGATGAATTTACAGAAATGATTTTTAAGTTTATAATAACGATAACTAAATCTATCTAAATGAATTTCGATTCTTTTTATACACTTCTCGCCTTTAAAATATCTATATAAACACCAAAACCGTCTACCGTGGCTCAAACGGTAGAGTGATTGACTCACGTGTTTGAGGGCTCCGGTTTGATCCCACTTGGGGATCCTAGGTATATACTACCCAGAAAAGTTTTTCTCCTAGAATTTTTATCGTTAAAATGCTAAGAGTTTAAAGCTAATAGTCATAGGGGTGTTAGTCAAAAGATAGAACAAGGATCTATCTACAAAAAAAGGATGTGAACTTTTAAAAAAAAAAAAAACTAATATGCGCGCAGTCCGAAAAATAATTTCTACTTCAAATTCTTTGATGCAGAAATAAATGAAATAAGTAAACGATTAATTAAAAGCGATTTCTTTCAATATCTGGATAGAAAAAAAAATTTCATCAAATCATTT
>SEYY01024525.1:10000-25000 GCA_009176605.1 Armadillidium nasatum | reverse complement strand
ATTCACTAAGATGCTTTCCGTATTCTGTTGCGTGAATTTATTGGAAGTGTGTTTTGTTTTGCATTTTGTCATAGTGGGAGCTAAAATTTTGAGTGAAACACCTATTTGGTATTGCTATTTTTATAACATCTACACACATATAGCCATGGTAGGAATATCCATTTCGTTGTATTTTATAGCTAGGGAAACACTAAATCTATCAAAAAGTAACAGGAATTTTCAAATAGTTTCAACAACCTTTCAATTGATAGTAGAAAATATCATTTCGTGGTGCATTATAATAATATTTTTAGGTTTATTCTTATCCAAAGCAGAATGGCAAAAATTCAGTTGCTTATCGTATTTAGAACTCACTTTCAGCTCAATGATAATTTGCTATTTGCTTCAAATAACATCATTTATTTTTTTATTAATTTCACAAAGGAAGAAAAGGAAAGAAAGAAAACGAATTTCATGAAACTGATGTGATTACTATTCACTTTTTGTATCAGGCGTTAAAGATAACACTCTTTCATTTTTCATCTGGACTGCCTTACTTTATAACTTTAATCTTTCTTATCTTCGGACAACCAGTATATTTATTACCATGGCTTTATTTCGCGATTCTAACAATATCTTTTATTGGACCTGCTTTCTTTTCTTTTTTTTGGAAATTTACTTCCAAGGAAGAAGATTCAGAAGAAAATCTTCATGAGGTGACTACCACTACTTACCCATTAGGAAGAAACAAAAGCTGATAGACTGCTGAAAGGTCATTAATAGTCCTTTCACGAGAGAAGCAAAAGAGTACATTAAAGAACACAAACACACAATGATATATATATATATTATATATATATATATATATATAATATATATATATATATATATATATATATATATATATATATATATATATATATATATATATATATTATATATATATATAATTAAAAAAAAAAAAAAAAAAAAAAAAAAAAAATTTTTTTCTCTTTTTTTTATTATCTTAATAAAAAGCGAAAGTTTTTTAACTTAACGAGCCTGAAGAAAATTTTAATAAAGAACAATTTTAAATTTATAATGGCTTTATTACATATCTATTATGTTGCATATTTTCTCTATATATATATATTATATATATATATTATATATATCCTAATATATATTATATAAAAATATATATAATATATATTTATATATTATATATATATATATATAATTATGAGATGAACTTATAAATTTTTACTGTTTTAAGTATTTAAATGATTTTTTTTATAATTGAATAGTATTTGGAAACTTTTAAAACTGGCAACTTGGTTTTGATTGTGTTGTCCGGTAGAACCGTTTTAGAATATACTTGTTATGAGCCTAGAATATAATTAGTACCTAGAGAATATAATTGGTATTTTATTACTGTGCTTTATTTGACTGGTTAAAATTTAAAGTATAAAATAATATTCTCCAATACATTATAAACAGTGATAATTGCAGTGAGTTTGATTGTTTAGTCTTATGTTAAGATAATCATAGTGGGAGATGAATTTCGATCTAGGTCATACGTCATACTAAGCAAAATTATAATTCAACCCCACAGCTAACACGTGTCTATAAAATATATTATTTATTATTATTATTTTTATATTATTATTATTATTTTTTTTTTTTTTTTTTTTTTTTTTTTTTTTTTTTTTTTTTTTTTTTTTTTTTTTTTTTTTTATTTTTATTATTATTATTTATATATTATTTATATTTATATTTACATTATCGTTATTATTTATTATATTATATTTATTATTTATTTATTAATTTATAGATTCTTATATATATATATTATATATTATTTTTTTTTTTTTTTTTTTTTTTTTTTTTTTTTTTTATATATTATATTATTATTATATTTTTTTTTTTTTTTTTTTTTAAAAAAAAAAAAAATATATTTAATATTATATTATATATATAAATATATTATAGTGATAGTAGTACAGTATAAATAATAAATTTTATATATACTAAATTATATTATTATTATTATAATTAGGTAAAATAAAAGGACCATATAGAATATGTATATATATTAAACTATATTATTATATATGTTGATAATAAATAGCTACAGTAATATCTTATTTAAATTATATATTTACACAGTATATATTATTAATTTATGTAAGATATAGTACCTATAATATAATTAAAATAGATTACTTTATAAAATAATTATATATTATATTTGATAGCCCCTATAGTCTAATCCTTTAATTTTATATTATTATATATATATTAATATTTTAAAATAAATTGATACACGAAATCTTTATTATATATATTATTTAATTATATTATTAATATTATTTTTTTTTTTTTTTTATTATATTTTTATTATAAAAAATATATATATATATTTGACGATTATCACGATAGAAATCTTATAAACAAAAACACGGCATTAGCAAGACTATAATAAATATGATACATATTTGCCAAAATAAGTTTCTCACGTTATAAATCGGTTTTAAATAAAATATATATATATATATTAGTAGTATATATATAAGATATAACATATATATAATACCTACTACTGGTCCGTTATTTATTATATATAATATATATGATATATATATATAATATATTAATATATATTATATAATATTATAATTATATATATTTATAATAATATATTAATTTAACTGAGTTTTATTTTAACGAGAATTTTCACTTAACTTATTTTTTATATCTTAATAAAAAGCGAAAGTAATTTATAACTTAACGAGGCCTTAAGACATTTTTATATAAAAGGAAACAATTTTATAAATATATTTAAAAAAAAAAAAAAAAAAAAAAAAAAAAAAAAAAAAAAAAAAAAAAAATATATATATATATATTACATAATATAATATATTATTAATATATATATATTAAATATATATTATAATATATATATATATATAATATTAATTAATATATATATATTAATATTAATTATATATTAATAAATATAACCATAGGGGATAAAGGAAAATAAGAGCAATAAGAGATGATATAGCATAATATTATATAATAATATATTAATATATAAATTTATATATATTATATAATAAACTATTGGTAAATATATATAGGAACCGTATGATAATATAACTGTATATCTGAGTATATAAGCTGATATATATACTAAAAAGTTTATATTATAAATGATACTCTTTAATCCTTTTCCTCATGATATAAATATATAATATACCATATATTATTATAAAATTAAAATAGAAAGAATATATAAATAGGAAAAAGATTATTTATTAGCGGATGAGATTCTCTAATATCCGTCACCTAGAATTGGCTTATCTAATAATACTCGTCAAATTCCCACAACAGATGCTGAAAAGACAGAAAGCGTCAGAGTGCACAATTTACGGCAGAAAATTGAACTGATATTGAACTTTGAAGTGAAAATCAGATTAAATTTGAGCGTAATTGAAAACTTTTGTTGTGTAATCGTAATTTAGAATAAATATGGCCTTGGAATGAAAGATGGATATTCAGAATCTTCTTATGATACATGTTAAGGGATTCTTGGTTTATTGTCACGTTTAGAAAAACATTTATTAGTTAGTGCATAAAAGAGGTAAGACATAAATAAACGTTAAGTCAAAGTCACAGTCAGAGTCAAGGTCAAACATTTTAGGTAATAGATGGTAACTGGGATGTGACGAAGTTCAATCCTAGAACATAGATTATCTGCTTTCTTTTCGGGTTTTTGGTAATTTTTATTTTTCAATGACGCTTTCGACATAGCTTGCACACAAAACTTTGATTTCTTATCTCTGATTTATCTCGTCCCCATCCAAAATATAAATAGGAGGGGCATATGAGGTATATAGTAGTGTAGTGCTCACTAGCGAGGATTTATATATTAATATTTTATATATTCCATATATATAACTAGGATTATAGTATTTAGACTCCTATAATTGGAGTTATTATATATAATATATATTAATGGTAAGTAGGTATTATCTAATGATAGTAAATATATAGTATAACCCTTATTTAATAGGTATTTTATTATTTTATTATGTATTATATATTATATATAATTAAATAAATATAATTATATACTAGTTAATATATTTTATTATTTATACTATAATATATATTATTATATATATAAATATATATATATATATATATACTATTATATAAATATATTATATAAATTATATAAAATAACTATATAAATCAGAATATATAATATATTATATATAACTATATATACTACTATATATATATATTAATATATATAGATAATAACTAATGATATCTTAAGCAATATATATTATATAATTACTATTATATAATATATTATAATAATTAAATGAATTAGTTATTATATAATAATAAATATAAATATTAATTATTAAATAAATATATATATAATTATAATATCATACTCTAAAATATATTAACTTATTATAAATAACAGTATATATATATATGCATTCATTAAATAATATAATAATAGACTACTAATACCTCCTTTGGTTGAATTTTTGTGATTAGCGCTAGAAACATCATTTTTGAAACGACACTAAATGCTAAATATCTAATAATTTTAAATACAAAGTATTCAAGTTTTCAGATGCTGAAATTAATATATTATTATTATTTATTATTATTATAATATATATTATTTTATTAATTATTATTATATATATATTAATTTTACATATATTATATACTTAAATTATTATATAATTTTATTTTTTATTATTATATATTATTATTATTATATTATTATGTTATTATTATTATTTATATATACATAGTTAATTGGGAGAGAGGGAGGGGGGAGGTCAGGTATTATTATACAAAATTATTATTTTAACTAATATTATTATTATTAATTGATTATATTATTATTATTATTATTAACATTATAATTATATTTACATTATTATAATTAATATAATAAGGTTATTATTATTACAAAAATTATTATATTTTATACATTATTAAAATAAATAATAAATAATATATAAAACAATATAATTATATATTATTATTATATTATAATTATTTATATAATATTTTATATTATTAATTATTTATTTAATTACTAAATATTAATATAAATAAATATTATAATTATATATCAGCATCTTAATATATATTAAAATATGTTTATAAGCTTATTTAAAAAAGAACATATGTGTTACTATAGTTTGTTTATTTTATTATATGGTGACTTATTAAAAATATTAACTTCCTTTGTTGTTTGTCTATCAATTCAAATTTTAGTAAACCCCTTTAAATAAAGACCTTTAAATTTTAAGACAATTTTTATTTTTTCATTAACAATATTTAATTTTATTCTTAAGTTTGAGCCTGAGGAAAAAATTTAACCTATTGGACTTTGATGAATACGTATATATATATATATATATATATTATATATATATATATTATATATATATATATATATATATAATATATATATATTATATATATATATATATATTATAATATATATATATATATATATATATATATTATATATATATATATATATTATATATTATATATATATATATATATATATTATATTTATATATAAATATATATATAATATATATATATTTATATATATATATAATATATATTTCTTATGATACACTGGGTGAACGTGACTTCCATTTCGCTATCAAAAAGACTTTGAGCAGTTGGTGCAGCTCCCTAATCGTATCCTTGATCGTCTTGGAGAAAAACCCAAGATTCTAAACCTTTACTTAACTTCCAATTCTTTTCGTTCTGTTAAATTCTTTCCTTCTCTGGGAAAACTGATCACCTTCTTATCACTGTATATCTCTTCTCTTCAGTCTTCCGCAGGAAAGTCCCCCTTCTATGAAAGGAAACGTTTGTGGCCATTCGGTGCCGCATGCTGGTCGGACTTGAGGTAGTACTTTGATTTCCTGTGGAATGATTATTCTTTCCGTGGGAGGGGCCCTTCGTAGTGTGCAGAAACGCATAACTGAGAAGATTCTCTCTAGCATGGAAGCGTAAATTCCATTTTCTTTCCATTCAACTAAACCCAACAAACCTTAATTTAACTCTGCCTGTTTCCGCACTATCCACTGAGGGAACTGCCTAGTTCGGAGATTACCGTTGTCTTCAAACTCCGACTACACGCAACTTAATATTATTCATAAGCACGAGAATCGAGTGATAAATCTATTCACCTTACGTAACACATAAACCTACTCTTTATCTCTCACCGTAGAAAAGCGCAAGTATAACCTTCTTCGTTCTTATATCAAGCCCATTGGATATATAATATTTACATAATCACTGATAGGCAGGCTGAATTTAGATTAGTATAGTTACATTTAAGAGATTGATAGCTTATAATAATAAATAAGTACTATACATTAAAAAACTATAAGTAGTTCTGTCTGATTTATATAAAAATTATTTCTGCTTCATAGTTTATATGGTCTTCTAGACAGTATTATATATATATATATTACTATAATATATAATATATATACTATATATAATTCATCACAGCACTCCTGTCAGTCACGCTCGCCTCGGTTCACGACCCGTCCTTCATATTCCTCTTTCTCTTATATTTTTCTATAGTCCATTCTGCTTACCGCTACGTGGCACTGTGCCGTTATATATTATTAATTATACTTACTTATCTCACTATTGTTCATTACGTATATATCTTACTCATACATAAATATACTATTAATATACTATACAAAATAACTATATATATATACAATATAGTATATAATACATAATATATATATAATATTAATATACTACTACCTCTTATAATCATAATATTATCTCTCATTATATAAAATATTTGTGTGATGTGTGCTGCCGCATGATGAGAGAAGATATAATTGAACATGGAGACCACTAACACTTCTTATCAAATAACACTTCATAATCGAATCCAAATAGTGTCGAAAATTCCATATTATAACTTTAAAGTAAATCAAGATTATTTACCCCATCGACGTAATATTATATTAAATATTTATTATACTTGCTCTAGTAATTCTATTATACTTCATTATATTCCTCTCCAGTCCATATTATACATCATATAATTATTTTATTATTATCCATCCAACTTATTTCATTCTATTCATTATTATGATCCTATTATACTTAAAATTTATTATATTTATTATCAACATCATTATTATCATCAATTCCTATATATTCACAATTCATTATTCTCATTACTAATCTATTTATCAATTAATCTTATTATTATTATCGTTATATCATTATTATTATTATCCATTACGTATCGACTAATCCCCACATATTATTTTTATTTCATTCCTATTATTATTACTATCCACGAGGACTTTATTCATTACATTAATTATTGCGTATTCCCATTTATGCGATTATAATTCATTCAACATCTTCATTGGCCCTTGCACATCCGGTTTACTATATTATTATTTATTATATTATATTATATTATATTATTATTATTATTATATTATATTATTATTATTATTATTTTTATTATTATTATTATTATTATATTATATTATATTATTACATTATATTATATTATTAAAACTGCTCTTTTATACTCCTACGAAGTGCATATGCCAACAAAGATATCATGAGTTATTGCACTTAAATGTCTAACATTGCATAAGTTATAAATGTGAGATAATACTTATTGCAAATATCTAATTAAGAAGTATATATTAATAATAACTTCGCTTCGTCATTTAATGACTAAATACAATGGCATTCTATGTGTGAAATGTTTATATGTGCATTATTCATATTTCAAGTACATGTAGATGAAAATTCTATTAATAGTTTAAAAATGTTATCGATTTATACTATTTATATAATATTTTGTGTTTAAAATAACTTGCGAAATTCTCTTTTTTTCAAATATATTTTCACATAGATGATAAAATGATAACATGTGATAATATTATAATAAACATTAACAAAATAATAATTATACTTACAAACTAATAAATAGTAGCATTTTTGGTGTGAATCTTTTATTATTTTTAGAATATTTTAGGTTTTTACCATTTTAATTTGTTTCAATGTTTAAAAAGAAGTTATTCTGTCTTACTTATGAGTTACATTTATTTAAGACTTTATACGTGACCGGGTTTTATAAAAAGATCTTCGGAGTCAATGTTTTCAGACAGTTACTAATTGCAGACTTTTATCATTGGGAATAATAACTGTTATGTAATTTCATTATCATAATCATTAAGAATTTTCTCATCAAAAATTCTGCAAAAAATTATGTAATTTTATTATCATAACGTCTAGATTTCCTTATCTATGTTTTATATTCTTCCATCTCTTTATGCCAGTTTTCAATTTCTATATTTGCTTACCTTTCTCTCCCTCTCTCAATCAATTTATCTACCTATCTAACTATCTAACTATCTATCTATCTATCTATCTATCTATCTATCTATCTATCTATCTACTATCTATCTACTATCTACTATCTCATTCTTTCTTTCACTGTTATCCACTGTCTATCTATCTATCTATCTATATCTATCTTTCTTTTTCTCTATCATTTATCCATGTCTATCTATCTATCTATCTATCTATCTATCTATCTATCTATCTATCTATCTATCTATCTATCTATCTATCTATCTATCTATCTATCTATCTATCTATCTATCTCATTCCCTTTATCTTCATATACTGTCTATCTAACTCATTCTCTTTCTTTTTCTTTGTCAATTTATCCACTGTCTCTATCTATGTATCTATTTATCTATCTATCTATCTCATTCATTCTCTTTTTTCTCTGTCACGATCTATCTATCTATGTCTATCTATCTATCTATCTATCTATCTATCTATCTATCTATCTATCTATCTATCTGTCATCTATCTATCTATATCTGTTTATCTACTATCTATCTTTGTCAGTGGACTATTAACTCAATTTTCCTGACTGATTTTTCTTTTGTCTATTTGTCCATTAATTTGTTTGCTTATTCATTTCTTTATTCTCAGTTTCGTGTTATTCTGATAAATTTATCCTTCATCTTCCTTAATTAAATTTTATTTAATTTAATTACTTCAAGTGAGTTTGCTCTTTTATTTCTTTTTCTTTTTTGGTTATGTATTACATCAAGTTAACACCTTCTACCCTTATAATTATAAAATTGTTTCATCTATCTCACAAACATTTAATTGTTTACTTATGCATCTCTTTTTTTTCTTCCAGTTTATAATCACTTTCCTAATTTATTGTCATTATATTAATATTGTTATACTTTCTCTTTTGACTTCTTTGTCTCATATTAATTAATTTTTTGTATTTTCTTAAAGTTTTTTTTTTCCATTATTTATTTATTTATTTTTTTTTTATTTTTCTTTGTATATTTATCTTTTGGTTGCTATGTTAGTTTCCTGAATGTTTGAGTGGCTGGGATTTTTAAATTTCAAGGTTGTTGCAGAGAAATGGTGACAAGTTAAATTTAACAAGTTAGCACTTCACTGTGGGAATACTTTTATTATTTTTCCTTTTTATGAAGTTGAATATATATATATATATATATATATATATATATATATATATATATATATATATATATATATATATATATATATATATATATATATATAATAATATAATAATAATAATAATAATAATAATAATAATAAAATAATAATAATAATAATAATAATAATAATAATAATAATAATAATAATAATAATAATAATAATAAAATAGCAAAAATAATAATGATGATAAAAAAATAATAATAAAATAATAAAATTAAATTAATAATTTCGTTTTCCAAATTCCCATATTGAAAATACAATACAGTGACATGCTTACATAAATTTACAAAAGTACATTATAATCTACTACTACTACTACTATACTACTACTACTACTAATAATAATAATAATAATAATAATTAATAACAATATTATACTATAATATTATAATATAAATATTATTTATATTATAATAATAAATAATTATTATTATTATTATTATTATTATTATTATTATTATTATTATTATTATATTATTATTATTATTATTATTATTATTATTATTATTATTATTATTATTATTATTATTATTATTATTATTATTATTACTATTATTATTACTATTTTTTATTATTGTAAATTAATATATTATTATTATTATTATTATTATTATTATTATTATTTATTATTATTTTGTTATTGTTCATTGTCAGTATTACAAAGAGCTTGCATCAGTCTAATTAATCATAATGATTGAACTAATAACTATTATCGCTATTTTATTACTATCATTATTATTATTATTACTATTGTTATTGTCATTGCTATTATTATTACTGATACTTTTGGGTACATTGTTATTCTTAGTACTAATATTCTTTTATCATTATTAATTATTATTATTATATATTATTATTATTATTATTATTATTATTATTATTATTATTTTCATTATTATTATTATTATTATTATTATTATTATTATTATTATATTATTATTATATTATTATTATTATTATTATTATTATTATTATTATTATTATTATTATTATTATCTATTATTATTATTATTATTAGATTATTAGATTATTCCTGTAACTCCTTTCTCTCATATAATCGACATCTGGTTCCAATTTTAAACTATATTCCTTAGGAAAATAAGGTTCGTTATCCATACATACAGTGACCAACCACAAAAATAGACCTTCCAGTAACCATTTTAGCTCATACATTGAGCTATTTATTATCCTTGAAATAAAGAACGCATACTTCAAAATTATTATTATTATTATTATTATTATTATTATTATTATTATTATTATTATTATATTATTATTATTATTATTATTATTATTATTATTATTATTATTATTATTATTATTATATCATTATTTCATAATAATAATTATTAATTATTATTATTATATTGTATATAATTGTATATTAATATAATACAAGCGATATCATACACTATACACACATATATTATTTATTTAATTATTTCTCTTATTATTTATTATTATTATTATTATTATTATTATTATTTTATTATTATATTATTATTATTATCATTATTATTATTATTGTTATTATTATTATCATTATCATTATAATTATTATTATTTTTTATTATTATTATTATTATAATTACTATCATTATTATTGTTAACTTCGTTCATTGTTACTATTATTAGTTATTATTATTATTGTTACTTAATTTTTTTATTATTATTTAATTATTACTATTTTTCTTATAACTTTATCGTCACTTTAACTTTACTTATATTATTATAACTGAAATTAGTTGTAGAATAAATACTAAAATTCTGTTCTTGTTATTGTTATTTCTATTATTGCTACTTACTATTATTGTTGTTGTCTTCTTTAGTAATACTATTATTATCATTCTTGTTCCTATTATTATTATTATTATTATTATTATTATTATTATTATTATTATTAGTAGTAGTAGTAGTAGTAGTAGTTGTAGATTTGATGTTAGTTTGGTATCAGACCACGAATTCAACCCCCAGAAGCTCTCTTTTGTTTTGTACCAATATATATTAAGCATTCGATGAATTGTTTATTAGAATTTTGTTATTGAAAAATGAATAAATAATAAAGATCAAAGATTTAATAATTTTTGATAATTCTTATCATGACTTGACATTTCCTGTTAGTATTATCATTATTATAATCATTATTATTATTGCTCTTTTCTAATTTATGTATTATTATTATTAGCATCATTATTATTGTTTGTTATATTATGTGCATCATATTTGTATGTTAATGGTTATTAAAATAAATTGAAGAAATTTATGGACTAAGCTTTGAGACTCAATTGAAACCAATTTGTTTCCTCTTAGAAGAACCTTTTCAGAGAAACGTACAGCTAACAAATAATTAATATTGTATTTAGTAGTATAGGACCTACTGAAACATTGTAAAATTGCAATTGTACTTTTCTGAATAAACTATTAAATGAAATAAAATAATAATAATAATAATAATAATAATAATAATAATAATAATAATAATAATAATAATAATAATAATTTATAACAATTATAATGATAATAATAATAATAATTCGCACTTGCTTTATAAATGAAAATTAGGATTCACGTGTTAACTTGCACAACAAAAACGATAATTTAAAAAGTTTTGATCATAAAAAAGATTAAGTTGGAACAAAACATTTATATAAAATCTTCAGTGGAGTTGCTTTTGCTTTATATCTTATTCTTTTAAGTATTGAAAAAAGTTGTTAAAGAAAATTTCTATCTTATTTTCTTTATTTATTTATTTAAATTTTTTTTAGTGGTGTTCAATATAACTATTTCTTACATGAATAAGAAGTATCATTTGTAGGAGCTGCTTTTCGATTCATATATTGTTCTTTTATACATTGAAGAGCATGACCAATGAACAGTACTTCTGCATACTGTCTTGATCTTTTTTTCCATAGATATTTTTTAAAGCGGTGTTCATTACTGTTTTTTTTCTTAGAGATGCAGAACTTTAAGTAGTACACGTAACAATTTATATTTTTTAAATTAATGTTACCAACCTTGTCAAATGGTAATGAAAAAGAGGAAAATTACCTAGAAAAAAAGCAAACTTTATCAGTTTATTGAATTTCAGAAACATTATATAGAAACAGAGCTAGTAACCATACATTTGATTGATACGCGTAATTCGTAAGGACCGAGATGCATTTGGTTTATACTTTTAATCGTTAAAAAAGGTTCAATGAAAATTTACTCTTAAAAATGTGATCTCTTTTCATATGGAAATTTGTTTGCGGTGTTCCTTATACATTTTTTTTCCTTGAGGCAGAAAAATTTATCAGTGATGCATTTGAAATATATGATTCAATCTAGGTTCATATTTTGTAAGATGATAATACTATTTTGATATTAAATGTTAAACGTTAAAAATAAAAGAAAAGATTTATAAGAAATATAACAATTAATTGAAAGTTTTCAACATTGACTCTTATATTTATTTTAAATTCTGAGGAAAATTAATTTCTAACCAGAAAAACGAGTAAAAATGAAAACCAATGATGTCGCATTTTTGAAACCTAATTTTTAAGTAGTTATTTACTTCTTGTTTTGTTTTTTTTTTAAATATTGCACCAAATTGCAGTTTCATTCCTTTGAGATAACGGTTGCTAATTGTTTTATCTTGGAATAAAATCTCTAGTCCTTTTTTACTTCGATTTCTAAAACTATATATTAACTATTTAACTTGAAACAATTAAAGTTAGATGACTAAAAAGATAACGTTGTTAAATTTAACCATAAGACTAGATTTAGTTTAATAGGTAGATCTAATAATAATAATAATTTATAACTCACTTTCTCATCATCTTCCTGTAGCCGCAAGCGTCTGTCAGCTGTTTCGAACGAAATCCCTCCACCACTGCCGATCATTATACGCTACAATCTCTCTATCTCAGCCATGGTTCTCGCCCTTCTCTTCATAATTACCTCGACACCATTCTTCATTCTAATTATCGGTCTCCCCACCAACCTCCCTTCTACTGGCCTCCATTCATAATATTTTATTGCAAACATATTGCCGTTCATCCTCTTTACATGTCCAAACCATAATAACTGTCCTCTCTCCACACATTCCAATACGCTCTCCATACCCAGCTCCGCCCTCATATCAACGTTCTTCACTCTGTCCAGTCTCGTTATTCCCATTATCAGTCTTGACACTTTCATTTTCATATCTTTCATTTTGCTCTTTGCCTTGGTGTAAAGTGCCCAGCCCTTATGCCCATAAGTCAATATGGGCCTTCAGCATGATGGTATATAATATTGTTTTAGCTTTTCTGTGGCATGTTCCAGTCTCTAAACAATGGGTACAGTGAGGCAAAAGCCCCCAATTCTATGATCCAGTTCCATGGACATATCATATTTTTAGACATAAGACACTCCGAGATACTTAAACTGTCCGTTTTTTTCAGTATTCTTTCCTCAATTCTAACAGCTCAGGATCGTCTACATAACCGAAAATCTCATCATCCATCCTCTCCCTACCGCAGTAGTCCATAAAAGTTATGAACAATATTTGTGACAGTACACTTCCTTGTTTCACCCTTGCAACATCTTTGCAACATGTGGCCTCAGAACAATTCCTCTATAGTTCTTACAATCTGTTTTATTACATTTCTTAAATATAGGCATATTATCGATTTATTCTAGTCCGCGAGTGTTCTCCCGGCTCTCCAAAACCTGTTCATTATTTCCTTTATCCACAGCATTCTCTCCTCACCCGCACCTCTCTATCTTTCTGTCTATTTATCTATTATTATTAATAATAATAATAATAATAATAATAATAATAATAATAATAATAATAATAATATATAATTATAATAATAATAATAAAAATAATAATAATAATGATATAAAAATTTCTGTATATTTTAAAAAAAAAATTTTCCTTCATTATATTAACTCTTCGTAAATAAATAAAATGTTCAGCACATGAATTGTTCTCAATAAAACCAAATACGATTAAAGAAAAGTTATGCAAAAAAATGTCGTGCAAAAGTATAGAGAAACGGGGTTCAAACATATTATCCTTCAGATATATATGTGTGTATGTGTGTCTGTGCAAGCTTGTGCGAGTAAGTGTGTTTAAAATGTTATTGTCGAGATACTTTCACATATTAATTGCCATTTTATCTTAAAATTCCACAAGGAAAAACTAGTCTTTTGATTTCCAATAAATAACATGACACTTTCGAACATAATAATAACCTTCCTTATGTGCTCTTTGGTATCAAGTTTAGAAGAGGCAAATTCAGAGACTTCAAAATCTACCAAGAGGCCCCATGTAATAATTATTTTAGCCGACGATTTGGTAAGTTATTATTTAATTTATTAGTTTAGTAATTATTAATTAATGGTTGCTAATTATACAATTTATTCCCTGAATTAATATATTTA